>JANAVB010002000.1:7460810-7609408 GCA_029216955.1 Iris pallida | reverse complement strand
GATAATACCAGTATAAAATAGTACTTGACAACATATACAATAATATTGTACATCTATATATGTTTATACTGTTATTAATATACAACAAAAAAACCCACTAAATTCTTCTGTAAAGGCCTAATGACTAACCTAATAAAATAGGTTGAGCCCCAAACTCAATGTTCTGCTACTAATCGCCCAACTAACCAAACAACAAGGGAACCTCATAGAAATAACATAGACGTGTGTTTCGTCGGATAGAGAGTGAATACGTTAACACTTTTCTTTAAATTGAGAGAGAGTGAGGAAACATTTGAAAAAGAAGGTCGAGAGCTCACCGTGGCCCTGTGTCACCACGACGTGACCGGCTGCTCGAGCTCGTGGCTCAAGGGTCGGCGTCAGATCCGACCTGAGGAGAAGAGCTGCCAACGTCGGGTTCGGTGACAAGGCGTACGGCGACCGGAGGTGCGGGTCGGGGAACCGCCGGCTGTCGCTTGCTCGCGGACTAGTTCGTCGGAAGGGCGCTGGCGCCGGGGCTTTCTTGGGTCTAGCTTCCTTGGATGTATATATACATATAGAGGTAGGTATAGGGGATAAGAATTTGGGATACGATAGGATAGGATATTCTTTAAATAATTAGCAGAGATATTGGCTCGGATTTGGTAGTTTTAATATGGTTAGAGTTTGGATAACCTTCAAAATTTTGAGGGAGATATGGGTTGAGCTGGAAAAGAATACTTGATAATAGAGGAGGGAAGGTTTTAGCACGGAGAGGATAGCTATAGGAGTATACATATATTATATATAGTTTGGCAAGGTTTAGTTGGTTATTGCATGGAAGTTTAGATAGGAACTATTGTCATGTAATATGTAGAAGAGATTCCCATATAGGTGGATACAAAATGGGTGTTAAAGATCGGTTGTCATGGCTAGCTCAATAAAATAAATTGAATTAAAAAGATTATGAAGACGCTCTGGTGGTAAAACTTCTATAGGGATAAAGATCAAAATTACTAATAAACAAATCTTTCTTTTTAATTTAAATTAAATAATATTTAAAAATTAAGATACTCAAATCTTAATCGAGTAGGAGACACTATAATAACTTTTAAAAATAATATTTTATAATAAATGTTTACAATGCTAATTTAAGGAAATATTTATTTATCAAATAATTTAAATCGCATAAATTCAATTCCTTAATAATTAAAAAGAGTATTCGATGTCCTCAAAATAATTTAGAATATATTTTTTTGTATCCCAAATATTTATTTAAGAGTAAATGGACCAAAACCTTTTATTATTCAAATTAGTTACAACTTCGAACTATTTTATAAATCAAAATTCCGATATAATATCAAACACCTCTTTATAATTATAACAATATAAATTAAAAAATGTTTTATTAAACGAGTAGTACTAGTTTGTTTTGATAGAAGAATAAATCATAAAATTATTCACAACATCTCGACGACATTATCTTCAAGCAACATAAATAAATTAATAAAAATTAATAATCTGGGAAGAGGGGTTACATATACTCTCTGAGGTTTGTTATATTAGAATATCCTGCTCTGATACAAATTGTAGGACTGTTGAGCACCTCTAGAGGGGGGGTGAATAGAGGGAGTGCGAGTGCAGTGAAAAATAATCACCAATTTAAAATAAAAAGCAGATAACTATGGTAGTGAATAAGAGACAGTAAATAAATATAGCAAGAGATAGAGAGATCAAACTCAGTGACACAACGATGTATACTGGTATCCCTCTGAGAGGACTAATCCAGTCTCGAGTACTCTTGTTCGATGTTAATCCACTAAGGCACAAGCTAATTGAGAGCTTGCGGTCTCTTACAACACCGTGCTTGGTGACAAGTGCACGACCGACTTCACAACACCGTGCTTGGTGACGAGCGCACGACCGGCTCCACAACAAAGATAGTTTCTGAATTTTGAACAAACTCTTTACAACTCTTGGAAATCAAAACTCTAGATCAAATAGATATTACTGACTTTTGGCTAAGAGATGTGTAGTGAAATATGCACGGTCAGAGTTTGGACCGAACTCGGCTTGAGTTCTGTCTAAGTATAAATGTAAAAAATTTGTTTAAAGCTGATGTAGAAGGTGAATGAAATTTTTGGTAAGTGGACTTTGGATGGGTAGGCTGTATAGGAAAGTGGACTATGATTAACCTAAGCCGGTAGTATCCAATCGATCTTACAATTTATATCGTAGACTCAATAAAGATAAAATACATAATAAATTGTAAAATGACTCGGACTTGATTCCAAAAATGAGCTTCAGAATTATGATTCACACGCTTGCTGATGTAGTAGTACGCTTTTTGATATTGATTTTACTAGACCTGAAATGATTAGCAGTAGTTCGTATATTTTGTGCATTGACTTAAGTTTTTGTCGATTATTAAAATCGGTGTGACCATGGAATGGGCCAACACGGTGGTGGTGCGGGTGGGGGTCGCGGTGGGTGGGGGTGGGGGTCGCTGGAGGGGGGTTTCGGGTCGGGGCGGCGGGTTTCAGGTCGGCAGTGGAGATGGTGGTCGACGGTGGTGGGGGTGGGGGTTGGGGTGGGGGTCGCGGTGGTGGGGACGGTGGTCGACGGTGGTGGGGGTTGGGGTTGGGGGCCGGGGCCGGTAGTATCACACACATACACACACAAAAAATACACACACACACCGAAATCCCTCAGTATATAAATTAGTATATATATATAAACTTAGTATCAAGGTTCAAAGTATCGGTATCGGAATCGGTATCGGACTATTCCTATGAGTATTGGTATCGGCAATATCGGTAGTATCGACGGATTCGGATCGGAGTATCAGATTTTTGGTATCGGGAAACAAATAATTATCGGCAGTATCGGCGGTATCGGATTCTTTTACACGCTTTTACAACATTATTATGCTTTAAACCAAGGTTCACAATATCGATATCGGAATCGGTATCGGGCTATTCCTATGAGTATTGGTATCGACGATATCGGTAGTATCAGCAGTATCGTATCGGAGTATCAGACTTTGGTATCGGAAAACAAATAATTATTAATAAAATATTTATATTTAAAAACATATATTTTATACATTTAGGCATAATTTTTAGTATTTTTAGTGTTATTTCTTAGTAGTTTTGAAATTAAATGAAATAGTAGTCACCCTTACCGATTGGTTTACATACAATAGATGTGATTTTATTCACACAAACACACACAATAAATGTGATTTTCTTCTTTTACATGCTTCTACAACCTTGTTGTGCTTTAAACCCTTGTTGATTTGTCTTTTTTGTTTAATTTTCTTTGCCGAATTGACCGGAACAAAGACCCCAATGTCGGTATCGGTCAATATTTGGTATCGGTCGGTATCGGATCGGAACATGCCAAACCATATCGGTATCGACCGTATCCGATCGGTATCGGCCGATACTTTAAACCCTTGGTGATTTGTCTTTTTCGTCTAATTTTCTTTTTCGTCTAATATATATATATATATATATATATATATAATATATATATATATAATGCCTATGAGGATAAACAAATTAGTGTGCCATTGGGCTTATGTCAAGTGTTATGAGAAGTGGGGTGTGTGCACCAATGAGTAGGAGTTCAAAAAATCCCAAATCGATCTCGTGTCCTACCGTATCATGGCATTACCTATACGTATCCATATGTGGACACGATAGACACACACCTACCCAATCCAAAGCAATTAGGCCTAACAAACCTAAAATCAAAAACTTGGGGTGCCATTCTCGAAATTTCTTCAAAAATGGCACAAAACTCAATCTAGCTTTCAAATGGAGACTCACTAGAGCCTCAAAACTCTTCCTATAGATAGCCCTAGTCCATGGGTGAATTCCTAAGGGTCCAATATTAGATTTAGAATCTAAATGACAAGGTTAGGGGGTGTTATACCTATTGGAAGATGGATTCCCAATGAATAATCCAATAGACATGATTCTGACACGAAGCTCCTAGCAAATTGACTCTTCTCCTTGCTCCTAGACCCAAGCTCCTTGTAGGCTCTTCCTTGTAAAAAGAATGAGAGGAGTAGGTGGAGGAATGAGTGGGATTTGAGAAAAAATGGTGGAGGATTGGCTCTACTTGGGAATGAACTCCAAAAATGAGAGAAATGGAAATATGGAATGAAATGAAGAGTGGCTCTCTCTCTCTCTCTCTCTCTCTCTCTCTCTCTCTCTCTCTCTCCATTCATGGCTGGTCTTATAGGCTAGATTTAGCTATCTAGAATGTCCTCCATGCCCTCCAACGTTGTCTTGAAGGCTAATTACCATATGGAAGGGGTTGGACCTATTTCGGTTAATAGTCAAATCTCTAATTTAACTAATTGGTCATGACTAATGAGCCTAATGAGTCTAATCTAACAAGTTGGTTTATGAGTTATGTCATGCTAATTATCGGACTCTAGTTTAGGCTAATTGGTTAACTAACACAAGTCTGACAATTAGGCTAGTCATTAACCGTACTAGCTAACACAATATTAATAAATAAATACACACACATGAAATAAATAATTAGTCACAATAATACATATAGTATGAATTTTGTTTATAAATTATGGTACATGATAGGAAATACAAAAATACCCCTATTCTAGAAATGTGGGAGTTACATATTAATGGTAAAAACTCCTTGAGATTTATGAATAAATAACCTTGATGCGTTAAGTCTAAACCTGAACTTTTTAGTTTTCTTTGTTAGTCCTGAGGTAGTTCAACATTAAGATGGAGGACACAGACCAAGAACAACGACTTCGTAGTTTGGTCTCTCTGTATGATCTTGAAGTTATATTCGAGATTCAGAGACTCTGCTATCTGAAAAACTCGATCCCTAAAAACCGACCAAAAGAGCATCTGATTACAACTTGCAGAATATCATACTACAATGAGTATGAGTGTAAAACTTTATTCTTTCTTGCAAATGCAGTTGCAATTGAGATAGAATGAATACAAATAGAATAAAGAAGGAGAAGAGAAGAACAACTCGGCTTGCTGAGATGATAAGGAATACTCTTAATAAAGCAAGATTCGCTGTTACACTATCCACTTCCAGGAACCAGTAAGTTCAAAAGAGAACTTCTGGAACACTCGCTGTCACATTTTCTATCTCACGCGAACTCTTGGACTTTGATGGCAGCGGTAAAATGACCCTCTCTTCTTTCTCACAATTTTGAAGTACCTCTCAAGAGACACAGAGAAAGTATTTATAGAATATGGAGTAAACCCTAACCCTAATCCTGGCTGCCGCACCCATTATGGTAGGATAATATTGAATATATATGAATACCAAAAGATAAGGAGTTATTTGAATTCAAATTAATCTAACCGTCTAGATCCATAATCAGCGGGATCTAAACAATCTGCGCCTAAATCAGTACAATCGTCATGTATTCTGCACAGCTTCTATGCACATACAATCGTGCTCTGGCAACTTATGTGCACTACCAAAATTCAACGTTTTAGCGACGGCCATATCCGTCGCCGACCCGTCGGTAAATCAGATTACCGACGGTTTGTCGACGGATTTGGGTCAAATACATCCGTCGGGATATGACTCGTCGCTAAAAATAATCCGTCGCCAAGTTATCGCAAAGCGACGACTGAGCGACAAATTTTTGGCAGCCATATTTGTACAATTAGCGACGACTGGCCGATGGATTTTCATCAAATCAAGTATCAGAAAGTAAGTAATACATCGTCTTACCGACGGATTAATCCGTCGGCAATCCGTAACTTGTCGGTAAAAGCGTATCAGAGAGTATCTGATGCGCAATCTCCGTCGCCAATCCGTCAACAACTTATCGGTAAACGCGTATCAGAGAGTTTCTGATACGCAAACTCCGTCGCTAAATCGTCGCTACATTTTGACGGACTGGCGATGGAATAGCGGCGGTTCATCCGTCGATCCAGTTCTGGAAATCTTCCATGTTTCCAGAACCTTGGCGACGGATATTCCGCCGCTACGCCGTCGACAATCATTCGCGAAAATGGTGACAGAAAGTCCGTCGCTAAACCTTTACCGACTATGAGCGACTAAATAGCGACGGAGAACCCGTCGCTAAGGTCTGTGAATCTTTCATATTTCCAGTACCTTGCCGACGGATATTCCGTCGATCAGTAGTCGCCATCCGTCACTAACTAGGAATATCTCCAGTTAGCGACGGATATTCCGTCGACAGGTAGTCGCCATCCGTCGCTAACTGTAAATTCTCCAGTTAGCGACGGATATTTCGTCGACAAGTAGTCGCCATCCGTCGCTAGTCTGTCGCCAACTGGAAAATTTTTGAAAAAATTGCATAAAACAGAGCATTCCCTGTTCACACAACATCCGAAAAAACTCACAATATGCATCACACATCACGAAAACCAACAAACCATATACATCACACACCAATATATAATCCATCAGAAATATCACACAAACTAACATAAATCACACTCGAATTATCCAAACATTCAGCATTATCCAATATTTAAAATTATCCACACATAAAACACAAATATTCAATATTTAAAAAGATGTCAAACTATCCAAATACAATACATCAAGGAAGGAGTTCGATCGTCTACTGGTGGTACTCCCTACTGCGCCCGACGTATATACACGTCTACCATGTATGGCGATAATTCGTCGAAGATATGGTCTGGAAGTTGGCATAGCTGCTCTGGCGACATCAGGTCAAGGAGGGCCGTCACAGCAGGAGGCGGTACTATAGGGACAGCAGGGTCAAAGAAAGACGTCCAACGGAAGAAAGACCGGCAGCAGCAGTAGATGGACAGGCAGCAGCAGTAGACGGTCAGGCAGCAGACGGAAGTAGTAGAAGGAAGCAAAAAGTACGTAGCCAATTACACCCGTAAGTCCGACATCGCCTCGTTCAGATGCGCAAGCTGTGTCCTCACATCAACGTCTGGCGGTAGAAATCTCGAAATCGCCGCGTGCAACGGCGCCAGGGAGCCGACTCCGTATAAGCACCCTTTCCTAAAGCCGTCGACGGTATCTACGAACATGTTGTCGTACCGAGCGGCCGTAGAAGAGGACGTCCGGGCGGACGTCGTTTCGCCGATATCCTCGGCAGCAGATGGCTGAACCCGACTAAGGACCTCACGATACGCAGCCTATCAAATGGATGTGTTTATATATAAGTTTACCTAAGTTATAATCTAAATCCTATGTTTCCCTAAGTTATAGTCTGAATCCTAAGTTTACCTAAGTTATAGTCTGAATCCTAAGTTTACCTAACTTATAGTCTAAATACTTATAATTCTAACATAAATCTCATAAACGTAAGTACTTACATCAGTCTCCTTGGCCCTCTCATCGACGAAGATCCCGTCCTTCCGCTCTTGTGGGTATGCTGGAATACATCGTGCATGGTGACCAATTTTACCCATTTTCCCTCCTTCAACGCCTGTTGGGTCTGCATACGAAATATTCGTAGAATTTAATCAATTAAATATATTAATAGTACCGAATTAGATAGTGGAATGAATGTGCGGTATCTCACCAGATCTACCGTATTGCTACGTGGGACCTTGACCTCCCCTGTATGTATCCCCGCAGCCCGTCGGTTCGCCTTCGCTTTTTTTGATTTCTGCTTGTACGCATGAGCACCCATCTTCTCCAAGATCTGCTCATAATAGTCCTGCCGGATCAACTCCTTCTTCGAATGCGCGTTCGAAGGTCATACACCGTGTCCCATATCTTCTTCCCGGCGGTGCTTCTGTAGGTCTTGCGGATCGCCTTCTCGTGATGGGGGGCCTCCAGAATGTCCTCTGACGTACAAATTCAATTATCACGTAATTAAAAAATGGTTGATAAAAGAGTAATTAATAATTTACCATAATATATATATATATAGACCCTCATCTAGTCGAGCCAGACGTACTGCAAGTCTAGGGGCACCTCAAAAAAATTGAGGTAGGGGCCATGGTAGTTTGACCGGATAATCTGCCCTAGAAGCCTGACAGCATCCCACGAGAAAATCCTACAAAGAAGCAATGACTGGATTATTAACTTAAATAAATAAAACAAATTTAATAAATTAACTTAAATTTACTTACGATTCACCCGTGGACCATAGCTCTCATCGGAACTCGTTCATCGGCCTCTCTGGTGGCATCGGAGGATCCGCGGCTCCGCACATGTACTCACCAGTAACCGAATGTAACTGAGTCCGGGCTACTCCGGGGCCCACTAAGTAGTAACTGATGGATCCGCTGGCGGAACGGAACCGTCAACGGATGGAGACGCATGCCTCGCCGAAGGGGATGATAGCCCCGAGGTAGATCGCCTGCGGGATGAGTCCGTGCCTGGGGTACTCTCCGTGTCGGGATCGCTAGATGGGGTCATATCCCGGGACTGCGGAAGGCGACCCCGACCACTACCACCAGCAGTACCACTACGACCACGCCCACGACCAGGGCCACCAGCACCACCACCCACCACCACCACCACGAACAACACCACTACAATGAGTGTTAGCCATCATGACCTGTAAATAGAACACATAAACATAATTAACAATATAGAAGTATAGAATATAAAACTAAACTAAAAATATATTATATACCACCAGCAGGGCGACGAGTGCCATCGCGACGAGAAGAACTAGGAGTGCCATCTGCAAAAAGAAAATCATACAATAAGTAGATGATCGAACGACAAAACCATGAATTGAAACAAGAATACAGAAGTTTAAACTGAATTCACTAAGTCAGTTGTAAGTGCTTTTATGAGGTTAAACTAAATTCACGTATTTGGAAGTGTTTTTAATATATACCAATATTTAATCTAATCATCGTCATCGTCTTCATCCTCAACCTCGGCCTCGTCTTCATCCTCATCCTTATCCTCCTCGTCGACTTCATCTGTATCTGTAACACCCACTTTTCTAAAATGAGAATAATTTTAAACTTTTATAAAAGTTTATTATTTAATAATAGAATTTAAGATTTATGAGAATTTTTAATTAATTTAATACTATTTAAAATTGGTGAATTATAATTTTGATGTGTTAGCTAGTGAACCCTAGAACTGTTGAGCCTAGAGATTAACCATGACCATGGGGACCTAACCATGTGATTAGAATGACTATTTACAACTTTTTAGGCTAAGGGTATTTTGGTCATTTTGTGACTTTTGAATTATCTAGGATTTTGATTAATTGGAAAATTTTAGATTATTTTAATAATATTTAAATTGATGTATTATGATTTTGGTCATTTTTCATATTTTAACATTTTGGGAAAATTTTATATTTTTAATATTGTTTTTATTGGATTTATTTAGTCGGGTTTGAGTTTCGTCTCGTTCCGAATTGTATTGTGACCCGGGTAGCTTAAACTCTAGATGGGACCCAGTATTAAGTTAAGCATGGCCCACAAAACCCAACATTTAAGTTAGTTAATTAAACTAATTTTTATCATGTTAGAATGGTTAAGTTAGAGACTCAAAACTAGATCATTTTGACCCCAAACTTGAACCTAGTCTAGACTTAACCATATGAGACTAGAGAGGGGCAATTAGAACATTTCCCATTAGCCCTAATGGACTCTTTATGGCAGCCACCTTTAGGAGAGAATGATTCATTTCATTCATTATAATCTTGCCTCTTTTATTTTCCTTTTGTTCTTCCCTAATTTTAGAGAGCCTTCCCATTGTTTTGATCTCCAAATCAAATCATTCCTTCACCAAACCTTCCCTCAATCATTTCCATTCTCCAAGGGAAGGGTGCTACCAAGGATTGGAAGAGGAGTGCAAGGAGGAGTGTCCACTTTGAGAGATCTTCGTATCGGAGCCGTGTCCTAAAGGATTTTATGGGATTCTACTCCCAATAGTAAAACCCATCATCTAAATCGATTTCCTTTGCATATAAATTAGTTTTGAATCCGTAGGATCCATTCTCATGCATGTGTCCTATTTAAATTCAAATTTGAGGCCATTTGGAGCTCTCTTGAGGATTTTAGATATGTGTCTTGTGTCCTACTTGATAGATCCCAAATTAGGACACCCCATGTGTATGTATGTATGATAATAGTTTAAATAGATATTTAAATTCAGTTTTAGAATGGTTAGAGAGTGGATTGATCTTAGTTAGGATGGTTAGAATGAGTTTCATTTGGATACCTATGTTTGTATCCAAGTATCTTGGCCTATATGTGTTCTTTTCCAAAATAACTCAAATTCGTCATAATATTCATCCACATTTTTATTAACCAAAGCAACTTAGAAATGTCATAACTTTTAGCTTAGAACTCCGATTTATTTTCTGTATTTTTAAAAGAACCGTATCGAAGTTAGCTTTCCAAATATATATTTTAATAAGCCAAATTCTTTCTGTAACTTTCTGTAGAATTATTTGAGTGTCAGCTGTACGAAAGACGAACGTGTTTCGGTATTTTTGCGATTTCGGGAGCTTCCGGACACAAAAATGCGATCCGTTTGAAGTTTCGGAAAGCTAACACGAAGGGCTACAACATACTTCAATCCTAGAATTTAGTAGAGGCCCAATTGCTACAGTATTGATTTTAAGTAGAAGAGTGACTATACGATATATGCATTTTGTGTAACCTATGAGCCTATGTAGTATGGGTATTAAATGAATATAGAGTATGTAATACATGATATATTATGAATGAAATGATATATATACGATATATATTTTCTTTACATTAATGTATATTATGGTTGAATGCAAGCATGTAGGAATGCAATTAATTAATGTATGTAAGCAATGCATAAATGCATGAATGAAAGAATGATATACAATGTATGCATGAAAGTATATAATGAATGCTAGATATGAATGCAAGGTATACATGTAATGATAAATATGAATGCATATAATAATATAATGCAATATATAATATAGCATGTATGGTAATGTAGAATATATGATGCAAGCATGTATATGTCAACTGTTTTCCCTTTTCCTTACATTTTTCTTCCCTTCCCTTTCCATTTCAGTTTTTTTCCTTTTTTTTTCCTCTTCTATTTTTACATGTTATATACGTTGTATATAATGTATAGATTCATGTAAGTATGTAATATGCATGAATGAATGTCATATATGAATGAATCAATCAATCAAAGGTATAAGTAAAATATAATGCATTGTAATGAATGTTAACATATATAATGTATAAAAGTATGTATGTAAATGTGCATGAATGTATATATCTATGTAACTATGTAAATATGCATGATGTAACATATGTCTATATATAAATATGTATGTAACGTGGATATGTATGTATGTATGAAGGTATGTATTTATATATTATCTATTTTAATTATGCATTGTTGTGGTTCACATTGTCTTGTGATTGTGTGAGTGCTAGCCTAGGCTTGGTTAGGCCTAGTGAGACTTGTTAGACTTGTTTGGGCTAGGACTTGACCTAGTTGACCTAATTTGACTAGTGTGGTTGACTAGAGTTGACCAAGTGTTGACTTTAGTCTAGTTTGACCTAGACAGCATGCAGATGCATTGTACATTTCCTTTATCATCTCTCATATACATCTTGACCTGTGTTGCTCTAAATAGGACTCTGTGGCTTCAGTTTGGACCTCTATACCTATCAGATGTTCAGGTTATCAGGCGAGTACATTCTCTGACCGTTTCATACTTGCTCGAACGTCTATTCTTGCCATAGATTAATTTACTTGATGCTGACACATTGGTAACACGGATTGGTACTATATGGATCTTCTTTTGCGATGTTATCTCCTTTGTGTTCACTAAATACATATTGTGATGTGCGTTTCACTAACATATTGTATTTATTGAATACCCTTATCATTGTACACTCATTGTGCATATTGTACTCTCATTATCATATTGAGCTCTATTGTACAAGCCATTGTACAAGCTATTGTATAAGGTAACGTAACTGAATTGGATCCTTGTGTATTGATTGGGGAGGAAGAGTAGAAATGGTTATGTGATCACTCCTATTGTATAAGAAATTGTATATGTCCATTATACACCCATACAAAGGAGTCCCATTTTATTGTATAACCTAGCCCGTTTACATAACCATATTGTACTCTAAATCACATATTGCTTACAGTTCTTACTTATCATATATAGATATTTCCTATTATCATATCCTTCTGTTTTTTATATACATCTTCTTTCAGCGTTTCATGTATCTTACTCTATTGCACGTTATATTTTCTAACATGTTATGATCTGCGTGAGATGTATTGTGCTCGCTCCTGTCCTGACTGGACCTGTTGATAAATTTTACAGATAGCTTGGAAGTTGCCTGCTAGCCTAGAGAAGACACAGTAGAGGTTGTATAGATAGTTATTTTAGTTGTCTTGAGTTGTATTTACTTTATGGATTACTGTATTTGAGATTTGAGATATTTTCTGGGTTTGTGTATCTTAGACACTTAGACCTTCTATCTGCGGTATCTCTTTGTGGATTTCATATTTTATCTATCTTTTATCATGCTCTGTCTTAGATGTGATTGAGACTGTATTTACTATGTCACCTATTCGGAGTGTATATACTGTACAGTTACTTTTATTGTTAGATGTTTGACCTAGGACAGCGTTCTACCGCCGACACTGCGGCGTAGGTGGACGTACCCACTTCTCGTGCCCTTACTCTAGGGTACGAGACGTGACACATTTTTAGTGGTGGCCCATGCAGGTCGAGTTTGTGTAGTGGTATTCGAACTAGAGTACCACTACAGCCTGCAGTAGGATTAGGATATATTTTTGAAGGTACTCAATCACAGTTAGGATCCCTTGAGAGATTCCTGGGATAACCCTTGAGAATCTCATTATAAAATATCTCAAAATTTGATTCTAATAGTTTATATTTATCTTTCTTGGTTAGTTAATGAATTTGATTTTTGGGTATCCATTGTTGATTTAATTTAATTTTTGTCAAGATGAAATTATATGGGCTAGGTCATCTAAGTTATGGAATCTAGTCTTCTACAGTCACATTAGCCAGCATGGTGAGGACATATAATCTGACTTTGGATATATTTTTCGGGTGTGGAAATTTAAGATTTTCGCAGCCAAGCTAGCGGCATCGCAAAAATTTTAAATACCATGATTCTAGAGGTATGTGCCTAAGTCGAGGACTTTGTGATTTTCGTAGCCTTGCTTACTAGTATGACGAGGATTTAAAGTACCATGATTTTGGATAGACGCATGATTATCAGATTGTACCTTAAATGTTCTTGAACATGTTTTCTCTACTTTTTTCAGTCATTCTCAAAAAAAAAAATTATTGTTTGTTTGTTTGTTTTGCTTCTCATTATTTAACTTAGGAGTAGCTTTAGCTGTATTATAAACCTTGTGTAACTTCTTACTATGAATTTCTTCTTAATACAATGAATCGATGATTTTGCTAGACCTTATCTTGGATTTGATATTATAGCTCTGGTTTCAAAATGGTTCTTCTTTTAAACAGATAAGCAGAACAGATTTTATCGTTATTTTTTTCTTGCTATTATTCTTGTATTAAATATAATAATAATAATAATAAAACTGTCTTGATTACATCAATCACCTACTTGCAATCTTGGTAGGAATCTAAATGTTGGTCTTGATATGGAATTTGATTTTTATATTGGGACATGAGAATATATATATAGCGGACACAGACACTTTGCCTAACACGTATGCATGCTATACTTTGATTACCAACCCATCTAAATACATATTAATATGTTGTTGATGTTAAATTCTCAAAACTCCAATATCTGACACAATACAGTAGCAGAGAATAGTTTTCTATTTTTTTTCCAGTTTAAATTCGTAATTTAAATATAAATTTCATATTATTAGTTGTTGTTTACATCACTGCACATGTATGTTATATACAGGGTTTCAATTCTTAAAGAAATTGGTTAAGTTTTGTGTTTGAATTTGTCAAATCTGAGACCGTGTGCATATTAACCCTTTAACACTGGATTCTAAGTGATTAGTTCAATTTACAGTTTTTAAATGTAATATTTTGAGCCATATACATTGTTGTATATAGGGATATAATGTTAGGTTTCATACTCTTACATGTTAGGTTGTGGTTGTGGTGAATATTGGGTTGGTTTTGATGTTCGAATTTCACCAAAATCCTAAAACTGAATACATGTTAACATTTTTCACATTGATTTTAAATGTTTAGTTTAATTTCGGATTTAATATGTAATGTTAAACTGAAATGAATGATTGAACCCTTCATTTTAAGTTATAACCCCTGCTACACTATGTTCACAACTGCCATGTAACCTAACCCTTCATCTCTATGTTATGTTCATATATATATATATATATATATATATATATATATATATATATAATATATATAGATATATATATATATATATATATCATATATGTATATAATTTTGCACTGTTATAGTATATAGATACCTAACTAAATCTCTACCTCTCTATACATATAATATGTATATATAGGTTAGCCATGCAGTTATGAGTAAATAGCTGTGCATTGTAGATTGTTTAACCATATGCCATGAGTAGTGTAATTGATAGCTATTGTTTTGAAATCCAAATCCTCCTATACACTTTCATGTATATTTTACACACACACTGTCTACTATCTAACCCTATGAACATGTTCACATACACCCATACACACACTAACCACATAACCTTTACATAATGCTAGCTTTTCCCCTTCTAACCTCTCTCTATCTATATATATTGTGATTGGATTTTAATGCTCGACATTTGTGCTTTAAATTTTGATTTTGATTATGCCTTAAAGCCTTGATGATTTGTTATTCTGTATCTTTTCCAGTTTAACACCCATGATTGCTTGTAAGTTTTGATACCCTATGATTGTTTGGTCTAGTGTAACTAGTATACCTAGATGAGACTTACACTAACACCGTATGCCATGACCTTTATGTCATTCTTTTAAATTGTATGATTTAGGTAGTTCTGAGACTTTGATTGTTGGGGACGAGACTCTAGAAGAAGTACGACCATCTTATTTCGAGGATGAAATTTTCTAAGGAGGGTACTTGTAACACCCACTTTTCTAAAATGAGGGTAATTTTGAACTTTTGTAAAAGTTTATTATTTAATAATAGGATTTATGATTTATAAAAATTTTTAATTAATTTAATACTATTTAAAATTGGTAAATTATAATTTTGATTGTTAGCTAGTGAACCTTAGAACTGTTGACCCTAGAGATTAACCATGACCATGGGGACCTAACCATGTGATTAGAATCTATTTACCAACTTTTTAGGCTAAGGATATTTTGGTCATTTTGTGACTTTTGAATTATTTAGAATTTTGATTAATTGATGAATTTTAGATTATTTTAATAATATTTAAATTGATGTATTATGATTTGGTCATTTTTCATATTTTATATTTTGGAAAATTTTATATTTTTAATATTGTTTTATTGGATTTGTTTAGTCGGGTTGAGTTTCGTCTCGTTCCGACTTGTATTGTGACCCGGGTAGCTTAAACCTAGATGGGATCCAGTTTAAGTTTAAGCATGGCCCACAAAACCCAACATTTAAGTTAGCTAATTAAACTAATTTTTATCATGTTATAATGGTTAAGTTAGAGACTCAAACTAGATCATTTTGACCCCAAACTTGAACTAGTCTAGACTTAACCATATGAGACTAGAGAGGGGCAATTAGGACATTTCCCATTAGCCCTAATGGACTCTTTATGGCAGCCACCTTTAGGAGAGAATGATTCATTTCATTCATTACAATCTGCCTTTTTTTATTTTCCTTTTGTTCTTCCCTAATTTTGAGAGCCTTCCCATTTTTGATCTCCAAATCAATCATTCCTTTACCAACCTTCCTCAATCATTCACATTCTCCAAGGGAAGGGTGCTACCAAGGATTGGAAGAGGAGTGCAAGGAGGAGTATTTCACTTTGAGGGATCTTCGTATCGGAGCCGTGTCCTAAAGGATTTCATTGGGATTTCACTCCCAATAGGTAAAACCCATCATCTAAATCGATTTTCTTTGCATATAAATTAGTTTTTGAATCCGTAGGATCCATCCTCATGCATGTGTCCCATTTAGATTCAAATTAGAAGCCATTTGGAGCTCTCTTGAGGATTTTAGAATGTTCTTGTGTCCTACTTAGATCCCAAATTGGACACCCCAGTGTATGTATGATAATAGTTTAAATAGATATTTAAATTCAGTTTTAGAATGGTTAGAGAGTGGATTGATCTTAGTTAGGATGGTTAGAATGAGTTTCATTTGGATACCTATGTTTGTATCCAAGTATCTTGGCCTATATTGTTCTTTGTCCAAACAACTCAATTTGTTATAATATTCATCCACGTTTTTATTAACCAAAGCAACTTAGAAATGTCATAACTTTTAGCTTAGAACTCCGATTTATTTCCTATATTTTTTAAAAGAACCGTATCGAAGTTAGCTTTCCAAATATATATTTTAATAAGCCAAATTCTTTCTATACTTTCTGTAGAATTATTTGAGTGTCAGCTGTACGAAAGACGAACGTGTTTCGGTATTTTCGCGATTTCGGGAGCTTCCGGCACGAAAATGCGATCCTTTGAAGTTTCGGAAAGCTAACACAAAGGGATACAACATAATTAATCCTAGAATTTAGTAGAGGCCCAATTGCTACAGTATTTTAAGTAGAAGAGTGACTATACGATATATGTATTTTGTTAACCTATGAGCCTACGTAGTATGGGTATTAATGATATAGAGTATGTAATACATGAATATTAGATGAATGAAATGATATATTATGATATATATTCTCTTTACATTAATGTATATATATGGTTGAATGCAAGCATGTAGGAATGCAATTAATATAATGTATGTAAGCAATGCATAAATGCATGAATGAAAGAATGATATACAAGTCTGCATGAAAGTATATAATGAATGCTAGATATGAATGCAAGGTATACATGTAATGATAAATATGAATGCATAATATATAAATAATATAATGCAATATATAATGATAGCATGTATGGTAATGTAGAATATATGATGCAAGCATGTATATGTCCACTGTTTTCCCTTTTCCTTACATTTTCCTTCCCTTCCCTTTCCATTTCATTTTTTTCCTTTTTTTTTCCTCTTCTATTTTTACATGTTATATACGTTTATAATGTTATATTCATGTAAGTATGTAATATGCATGAATGAATGTCATATATGAATGAATCAATCAATCAAAGGTATAAGTAAAATATAATGCATTGTAATGAATGTTAACATATATAATGTATAAAAGTATGTATGTAAATGTGCATGAATGTAATATCTATGTAACTATGTAAATATGTATGATGTAACATATGCCTATATATATAATATGTATGTAATGTGGATATGTATGTATGTATGAAGGTATGTATTTATATATATTATTTATATTATTCATTGTTGTGGTTCACATTGTCTTGTGATTGGTGAGTGCTAGCCTAGGCTTGGTTAGGCCTAGTGAGACTTGTTAGACTTGTTTGGGCTAGGACTTGACCTAGTTGACCTAATTTGACTATATGGTTGACTGAAGTTGACCAAGTGTTGACTTTAGTCTAGTTTGACCTAGACAGCAGCAGATGTATTGTATTTCATTTATCATCTCTCGTATACATCTTGACCTGTGTTGCTCTAATAGGACTCTGTGGCTTCAGTTTGGACCTCTATACTATCAGCTGTTCAGGTTATCAGGCGAGTACTTCTCTGACCGTTTCACACTTGCTAGAACGTCTATTCTTGCCATAGATTAATTTACTTGATGCTGACACATTGGTAACACGGATTGGTACTATATGGATCTTCTTTTGCGATGTTATCTCCTTTGTGTTCACTAAATATATATTGTGATGTGTTTCACTAACATATTGTTATTTATTGAATACCCTTATCATTGTACACTCATTGTACATATTGTACTCACATTATCACATTGAGCTCTATTGTACAAGCCATTGTATAAGGTAGCGTAACTGAATTGGATCCTTGTGTATTGATTGGGGAGGGAGAGTAGAAATGGTTATGTGATCATCCTATTGTATAAGAAATTGTATATGTCCATTGTACACCCACGTACAAAGGAGTCCCATTTTATTGTATACCTAGCCCGTTTACATAACCATATTGTACTCTAAATCACATATTGCTTACAGTTCTTACTTATCATATATAGATATTTCCTATTATCATATCCTTCTATTTTCATATACATCTTCTTTCAGCATTTCATGTATCTTACTCTATTGCACGTTATATTTTCTAACCTGTTATGATCTGCGTGAGATGTATTGTGCTCGCTCCTGTCCTGACTGGACCTGTTGATAAATTTTACAGATAGCTTGGAGGTTGCCTGCTAGCCTAGAGGAGACACAGTAGAGGTTGTATAGATAGTTATTTTAGTTGTCTTGAGTTGTATTTACTTTATGGATTACTGTATTTAAGATTTGAGATGTTTTCTGGGTTTGTGTATCTTAGACACTTAGACTTTTATCTGCGGTATCTCTTTATGGATTTCATATTTTATCTATCTTTTATCATACTCTGCCTTAGATGTGATTGAGACTGTATTTGCTATGTCACCTCCATTCGGAGTGTATATACTGTACAGGTACCCTTATATTTTTAGATGTTTGACCTAGGATAGCATTCTACCGCCGACACTGCGGCGTAGGCTGGACGTACCCACTTCTCGTGCCCTTACTCTAGGGTACGGGTCGTAAAAGTATCCTCATCCTCATCAAGTTCTTCTTCTTGAAAACTAAGTCTTGTGTATCAACCTCTTTCTCCCCCTCAATACTTAGGACAAGATGCCTCTTTCTCCCTGGTTGAAAACTAATTCTTGTGTATCAACCTCTTCCTCCCCACTATTTTTCTCAACAATATCTTCAACATTCATGGTATCCGAATGTTGTCCCAAGTATTGGGGCTTTTCGATCTGGTCCTCTTGGTATGCTGGGTCTCCAACGTTGAATGTATTTCAAGATTTAATCTTGCATACTGCCCACCAGTCAAATCGATCTCTACGACGCCTTGGATAGCTTGTATAGTAGACTTGAACAGCCTGACTTGCTATCGAAAACTTGTCGGACCCTCTATACCTCCTGCGATGATTTATATCGACGAATCTAAATTGTTTATCGATTTTCCAACCGATATTTGGTGTCGTATCGAACCACTCACATTTGAACATCACAATATGCATATCATATGGGACAGTATATTGTAAATCTATAATATTTTGAAGCACTCCATAATAGTCAAAGTCCGACTCGTCGTCATAGATGGTGCCTCTTATGCAAACACCAGAATCCTTGTACTGAAGCCGTCATTGAGAATTTTGACATTTATAGCATTCTGAGTTGCCTTAAACTTGAAGCCATTAACGACATAGCCTGGCCAAGTCTTTGCATGCTTCTTCGGTCCCAATGCCAAATAACGAATACTCTCATTTGTGAGTGTTGTTTCAGGCAATAAAACCTGTAAACAAATATTAATAATTTAAATATTTTAGATGCATATATTTTAATGGTAGCCGCATAACATATTATCTCAGTTAATTACGTATTTGCGAAACCATGAAGGAAAGGTACAATCAACCTCTCTTTGAAGTCCCTCATCGATAATATTGGGTGTCCTTATTTTGACTTCATCTCTAAATACACTGTTAGAGAGAATAAAAATAAGTGTAGTCACTCACTTCACCAAATTAGAGATTATAAAGAGTGTAAGTGTAGTCACTTACTTCTCCAAATCTCTCGCTTCTTGTATGTCACAATTTAACAAGACATATCGGTGAGCGGCATCATACTTATCGTCAGTCAACCACCGTTTCTTACTAGCCCTAATAGGCTTGCCCCCTTACATTGAATATACCTCCATCCTCAACGTCTTCGTCAATCCTTTGAGGACTATTTCAATTTGTCTGAACATGAGTATCGAAATAAATGGAGCAGAATTTTGATACCTCCTCGATAAGATATGCTTCGGATATCGAAGCCTCTATATGAGCCTTGTTGCCAACTTTCTTCTTTAGATGGTGTAGGTATCTAGAGAGACAAATTATCTTGAGAATTAACAATGAATTTTAAATTTCACTTAAATTTAACTTAAATTATATCGATTTTTATTTACCTTTCAAATGGGTACATCCATCGATAATGAACAGATGCGTCGACACGGGCTTCGTATGCTAGATGAATCGGTAGATGCTCCTTGCTGTCGAAGAAGCCCGTAGGAAATATTTTCTCTAACTTGTAAATTGTTAAGACAATCTTCTCCTCAAGTTCAACCATGTGTTGTACCGTTAACTTAGTTGAACAAATATCCCTGAAGAATGTAGATAGCTCGGTCAATAGAATCCATACAGCAGAAGACAACAACTCTCTCAAAGCAATAGGCAGTAATCTTTCCATAAACACGTGGCAGTCGTGAATCTTCATTCCCGTTAGCTTGCGTTCATTGAGATCAACACATCTAGCCAAATTTGACACATAACCGTCAAAAAATCTTAAAGTAGATATCCACTTACAGATTATTAATCTATCTTCCTTGCTCAATGTGTATTGTGCTATCGGGTTAGTTAATTGTCCACCAGCTCCCCTTTGTATCAAGTTTAGATAAGGACGCTTGCATATCTCAACAATGTCTTGTCTTGCTTTTGGATTGTCCTTCGTCTTTCCTTTAATATCCATGACGGTATTAAAGACATTATCGAACACATTTTTTTTATATGCATGACATCAAGATTATGCCTTATAAGATTATCTTTCCAATAAGGCAAGTCCCAGAAGATACTCCGTTTGGTTCAGTTATGGCTTTGTCCGAACCCCTCGACACGATTGTTCGATGGATCTTCAATTACGGTGGACAAATCATTTATATCTTCCCAATATTGTATCCCGACAATCTGGTAGGCGGATGAGAAAATTCTTATTTTTTAGCTCTGAACGCGTCATTGTTCTTTCTCCAAGGATGACTCGCGGGCAGAAATTGAAGGTGACAGTCAAAGAAAGAAGTTGTGTAGCACCCAGTTTTCCAAATGAGAGTAATTTTGAAATTTCGTTTTATAATTATTTTAATAATGATATTTAATTTATGATATGATTTTTGGTGATTTTAAATCATTTTAAAATTATTTAAATCAATGACTTGTGGTTTTGACGTTTTGCTAGTGAAACCCTAGAGACTGTTTGACCTAGAACCTAACCATGTGATTATGATATTTTAATATCATTTTTGGCCTAAGGATATTTTTTGCATTTGACCTCTTTGAATTATTTTGATATTATTTTATTATTTATGATATTGTTTTGGGATTATTTGAGTCGGGTTCGAATTTCATCTCAATCTGATTTGTAACGGGGACCCGGGGGTAGTTTGACTCTAGTGGGACCCACACACTAGTTAGGCATGGCCCACATGATATTAATTTTAGTCCACATGATAGAAATATTTTAGTTAGAGATTAGACTAATTATTATGGATAATGTTAGTGTGATTAGAGACTTTAGAATGACTAATTTAGCCCCAACCAATTAGCCCTTTCCTAATACTCATAGAATAGGTTAGTAGGGGCTTTTAGACTTTTCCTAATAGGACAATACTACCTTTATGGCCAGCCACAATAAGGATAGGGTTGAGCCTCCCATTTGTCATTATCCATCTATTTTTCTCCCTCTTGTTCTTCCCCAAATTCCTAGAGAGCAATCCCTAGCAATTTCTCCACCAAATCCTTCCATTTCACCACCAAATCTTCTTCTTTCCTTCTCCATTCTAGCCAAGGAGGAAGCTACCCAAGTTTGGGAGGATTCGGAGCTCGTTCGTGTCCTTTTGGAATCTCTACGTGTCGGTGTCGCTCCGGGAAGATTTTTCTTCGATTCGATCTACCGGGAGGTATAAATCCCTTCTCCTTTTCATTTCTTCATGCATATAGGTCTATTTTGAACCCATAGGAATGACCCCCATGGTTGTATCTCCATTTGTGTCCATTTTGTATCCATTTGGAGGTCATAGGAGTGTTCTTTGTGTTGTGGATGTGTTCATGTTACATATATCGATTTATATATATATATTGTAATGAGAGTGTATCTATATTTATATATGTAATAAATGGTTCATGATGATTATATAATCAAGTTTGTGAGTGTGGTTCCTCATATTATTATTGCTATTATTGTTGTGGATAATTAGGATATATATTGTGTATTCTTTTGGCTCAAACTACCCAAATCCGTCATGATTTTTATCCACGTTTTTAATTTCAGCCCTAACTTAGAAATGTCAAAACTTCTAGCTCAAAGCTCGGTTTAATCTCCCGTTTTTTTTAAAAGAAGCGTATTGAAGTTAGCTTTCCAAAAACATGTATTAATAGGCCTAATTCTTTCTGTAACTTTCTGGAGATTTATTTGAGTGTCAGCTGTACGAAAGACAAATGCGTTCTCGGTGTTTTCGCGATTCCGGGAGTTTTCGGAAACGAAAACGCGTTCCGTTTGATATTTCGGAAAGCTAACACATAGATCTATAACATACTTTAATCCTAGATTTTAATTCATGCTGAGATGGTACAGTATTGATTATTAGTAGGAGTTACTATTCGGCATATGCATTTTGTGCACCCTTGTGTGTAAATAATGTTCTATTTGATTTTAACCCATGTTAATGTATATATATTATGTAATTAAATAGGGAATGCAAGCATGAGTAAATATTTAAATAAATGATGTATGAGGTATAAGTATCCTATCTAATGTAAGCATGTATAAGTATGGCTTGTAATGAATATGTAGGTTCCATAGTATGTAATGTATGGTGCATATAGTGGTGCAAAAGAATAAATGAATGATAAATGAATACAAGCATGAATGTAATGTAATAATAGATGTAATGTATGCAATATATAAGTTAATGAGATGTAATGTTCTATGTTAATACAAATCCTATATTACCTCATGTACCCCTTATACTATGTTGACACTATCACACTTGACACTTTGTTCACTTACACTTTGACACTCTTTGATATGTATACACTATGTATGCCCATTTAACCCTCACTTGCCCTTTTGCCATGTTCACATACACACACATAGCCTCTTACATAAGTATTTATGAATACAGTTAACTTAGCTATGTATGTATATTATATATATGTTAGCATATTGTGTTGTATATATAAGTTTATATAACCATTTGAAATGCCATGATTATAGACCTAATGTTGAATACCAATATATGTATGTGTATATATGTGTAGGCATATATAGCTTAAAGTAATAGATTACCTAGTGTATATCCAATGTGAATTCTTGCCTATTTGAGTATTAAATAATTGCATGCTATATAGAGTTGGGTGTATATTGGCTTGTATAGCCTTGTATTGATGTTTGCTTGCTAGGATAGTCTTGGTTAGGCCTAGTAAGACTTGCTGGGTTAGGACATGACCTAGTTTGACCTAGTTTGACTAGTGCAGTTGACCAGAGTTGACCAAGGGTTGACTTTGGCCTAGTTTGACCTAGATTCATGTAGAATGCATTGTAGTACTTTATATTACCCTTCTGGACATGTCGTGACTTGTGCTGTTCTAATTAGGAGCCAGACACCTCTCTTCGGACAGTATCTTTACCTTGGACATTCAGATATCAGGCGAGTACATTCTCTGATCATTTCATATCCTGCTTAGAATTATATTCCTGCTTTAGATTACTATACTTGATGCTGTCACGACATTATCACGGATTAGTACTATATGGATCTTCTCATGCGATATTATCCCCCTCGGGAGCATCGGGTACATTATGTCATGTGCGTTTCACTTTCATCATGTACTCCTGTGCTTCCATTTTACATGTGCACTCTTATGAATCTTGTACTCTCATGTTCACAGAGCCTCCATGTATACTATCATGTGCACCCTATATGGGCTCCCATGTGATATCCTGTGCAATAACATAACATGTTTAGATCCTTGTGTATTGATTGGGGATACGGGGGAGTGCTAGTAGTTGTGTGAACAATTCCATTGTAGTGTAGATCCTGTGCACCTCGATATCCTGTGCAAATCTGTCCTGTTCACATGTGCTATCTCGTACTCTGACTCACTAGCCACTGTTAGTTCTCTATTTATAGTAGATATTTCTGTTACAGTTTTCTCTCTTGTTTACATACTGTATTTCTTCAGATCCTGTATTTTGCTCTACTGCATGTTTATATTTTCTAACATGCTATGATCTGTTGAGATGTACTGTACTCACTCCTGTCCTGACTGGACCTGTTGATAAATTTTACAGATAGCCTGGAGGCTGCCTGCTAGTCTAGAGGAGACAGTAGAGGTTGCATAGATAGCTAGGGTTTTTGCTTATAGTTTATTTTTAGTCATCTTGAGTTGTATATATGGATTACTGTATTTGGATTTTGAGATGTATTCTGAGTTTGTATCTTAGACACTTAGACTTCTATCTGTTGTATCTCTTTTTGATTTCATGTTTTATCTATCTTCCTTTATGCTCTACCTTAGATGTGATTGAGCTTACATTCTGCTATGTCACCCCCATTCGGGGAGTATAAACTGTTTAGTCTTATACTGTTAGATGCATTGAGACCTAGGACAGCGTTCTACCGCCGACACTGCGGCGTAGGCTGGGCGTTGTTACGTTCTCGTGCCCTAACTCTAGGGTGCGGGTCGTGACACGTTTTAGTGGTGGCCCATGCAGGTCGAGTTTATGTAGTGGTATTCGAACTTGAGTACCACTACAGCCTGCAGTAGGATTAGGATATATTTTGAAGGTACTCAATCACAGTTAGGAACCCTTGAGAGATTCCTGGGACGACCCTTGAGAATCTTATTTTAACTTCGATTTGAAAACTCTCTTTTTTCTTCATTATTTTATCTTTATTTTCTGTTGTTGAATTTGATGGATTATTGTTGAATTTGGGTTTGTATCTATTGATTTTGATGGAAGATTGTTGAATTTTGAATCTTGACGATTAGCTGTAGCATCAGAGTTTGTATTTATATGATTGAAGGATTTTGTTCATTTTTGAGTTTGATGTTCGTTGATAAATTTGATTTGATTTTTGGGTATTCATTGTTGATTTAATTTAATTTTTGGCAAGATGAAATTATATGGGCTAGGTCATCTATGTTATGGAATCTAGTCTTCTATAGTCACATTAGCCAGTATGGTGAGGACATATAGTCTGACTCTGGATATATTTCTCGGGTGTGGAAATTTAAGGTTTTTGCAGCCAAGCTAGTGGCACCGCGAAAATGTTAAATACCATGATTCTAGAGATATGTGCATAAGTCAAGGGCTCTGTGATTATCGTAGCCTTGCTTACTAGTATGACGAGGATTTAGAGTACCATGATTGTGGATAGACGCATATGATTATCAGATTGTACCTTAAATATTTTTGAACATATTTTCTCTACTTTGTTTCAGTCCTTCAAAAAAAAGAAATTATTAATTGTTTTGTTTTGTTTTGCTTCTCATTATTTAGCTTAGAAGTAACTTTAGCTATTTTATAAACCTTTGTGTAACTTCTTCTATGAATTTCTTCTTAATACAATGAATCGATGATTTTGCTAGACTTTACCTTGGATTTGATATTTTAACTCTGGATTTCAAAATGGTTCCTTCTTTTAAACAGATAAGCAAAATAGATTTTATCGTTATTCCCTTCTTGCTATTATTCTTGTATTAAATAATAATAAATCGTCTTGATTACACCAATCACCTGTTTTGTAATATTTATAGGAATCTAATGTTGGTCTTGGTATAGAATCTGATTTTTATATTGGGACATGAGAATATATATATATATATGAATATATATAGTGGATACTTTCCTGACACTTATGCATGCTACACTTGATTTTCACCTATCTAAATAAATATTAATATGTCGTTGATGTTAAATTTTCAAAACTCTAATATTTCTGGTTTTCTGCTTTTCCAGTTTAAATTCGTAAGTTAAATATAAATTTCATGTTATTAGTTATGTTTACATCACTGCACATGTATGTCATACCTAGAGTTTTATTTTTAAAAAAAAAATTTGTTGAGTTTTGTGTTTAATTTGTTAAATCTGAGACTATGTGCATATTAACCCTTAATACTGGATTTTAAATGTTAGTTCAAATTGTTGTTTTAAATGTAATATTTAGAGCTGTGTACATTATTGTTGTAGGGATATAATGTTAGGTTTCATATTCTTACATGATAGGTTGTGATAAACATTGAGTTGGTTTTGATGTTCAAATTTCTCCAAAATCCTGAAAACTGAATATATGTTAACATTTTCACATTGATTTCAAATGTTCAATTTCAGATTTAACATGTAATATTGAACTGTATGCGTAGATAAATGTATAGATAGTATGTTAGGGTTTCATTTCTATCATGTTAGGATGTATTGGGACCATTGAGATTGGTTGCGATGTTCAAAACCCTAAAATCTGAAACTGTGTTATGTTAATATTGCACTGGTTTAAATGTTAGCATCCTTTCAGATTTTGTATGTAAATGCTGAACTAAAACTGTGTTTAACCTTTCAATACTAAGCTATAACCCTGTACAAGGACACACACACCCTAATTTAGTATACACTGTCATGTAACCTAACCCTTTTTCCCCTCTATGTTATGATTATATATCTAGATAGATATATATAGAGCTTAGGCATACATGTTATAATATATAAATACATAACTAAGTCTCTACCTTTTTATATATATATATGGTTAGCCATGCAAGTTGTGATTAAATAGATTGTATATTGTAGATTGTTAACCCATATGCCATGATTAGTGTAACTTGATAGTTATTGTTTGAAATCCAAATCCTCATATACACTTTCATGTATATTCACGTACACACACGCCTACTATCTAACCATATGAACACGTCTCCATACACACAATGCTAGCTTTTTTCTCTCTAACGCTCTCTCTATATATATATTGTGATTGGATTTTAATGCAAGTGATTTTCAATTCCTTAATTTTGAATTTGATTTTCTGTACCTTTTTTTTAAATAATTGGTAGTTGCCTTTATTTTATTTTGATAATGACCAATTTTTATATAGGATGGTAGACAGTCCTACAACCTTGATGATTGTTGTTCCCTTACCTTCCTAATTAAGACACCCTAGATTGTTTGTGTGTTGATACCATAGTACTGTTTTGACCTAGAATGACCAGTGAACCTAGGTGAGACTTCCAACTGCTACGGTATGCCCTGACCTTGTATACTATTCCTTCAAATTGTATGATTTAGATAAAAAAAAAAATTAGACCTTAATTGTTGGAAAATAGGGACGTCTAGATATATATGGGTTAGTCCTTGATGTGGGAATGTGTGTCTATAAACATGTAGCTTAGGAGATTTAGAAGAGATTATAGTATCAGCCTTGATAGGATGTACTAGTCTTTTGGTGAGTATAAATGTGTTATGAGAGATAGGGGCCTATATGTCTTAGTAATGCATCATTCCTATGGTAATAGAATGTATTAATAGATGGTTAATAGGAAGATAATAGTTTGAGCATACCTATAGCCTATGATCAGTTCCTTTTCATCCTTAATTAAGACCACTTTAAAATAGGTCCAGTCCCTTGGATATAGGTTCCAGTCCATATTTTATTGAAGTTCCATTACCGCCGTACAGCAGAACAGTATTGGAGGTATTCCTAGATTGACACTATTTAGACGTCCGTTTATTATTCCAGTGTTAGGAAGTGTTACCTTAGATATTGGGTAGGTTAGAGGCTCTAGAAGGAGTACTATCGATCTTAAATTTCGAGGACGAAATTTTTCTAAGGTGGGTAAAGTTGTAGCACCCAGTTTTCCAAATGAGGGTAATTTTGAAATTTCGTGTTTATAATTATTTTAATAATGATATTTAATTTATGATATGATTTTTGGTGATTTTAAATCATTTTAAAATTATTTAAATCAATGACTTGTGGTTTTGACGTTTTGCTAGTGAAACCCTATAGACTGTTTGACCTAGAGCCTAACCATGTAATTATGATATTTTAATGTCATTTTTGGCCTAAGGATATTTTTTGCATTTGACCTCTTTGAATTATTTTGATATTATTTTATTATTTATGATATTGTTTTGGGATTATTTGAGTCGGGTTCGAATTTCATCTCAATCTGACTTGTAACGGGGACCCGGGGGTAGTTTGACTCTAGTGGGACCCACACACTAGTTAGGCATGGCCCACATGATATTAATTTTAGTCCACATGATAGAAATATTTTAGTTAGAGATTAGACTAATTATTATGGATAAGGTTAGTGTGATTAGAGACTTTAGAATGACTAATTTAGCCCCAACCAATTAGCCCTTTCCTAATACTCATAGAATAGGTTAGTAGGGGCTTTTAGACTTTTCCTAATAGGACAAAACTACCTTTATGGCCAGCCACAATAAGGATAGGGTTGAGCCTCCCATTTGTCATTATCCATCTATTTTTCTCCCTCTTGTTCTTCCCCAAATTCCTAGAGAGCAATCCCTAGCAATTTCTCCACCAAATCCTTCCATTTCACCACCAAATCTTCTTCTTTCCTTCTCCATTCTAGCCAAGGAGGAAGCTACCCAAGTTTGGGAGGATTCGGAGCTCGTTCGTGTCCTTTTGGAATCTCTACGTGTCGGTGTCGCTCCGGGAAGGTTTTTCTTCGATTCGATCTACCGGGAGGTATAAATCCCTTCTCCTTTTCATTTCCTCATGCATATAGGTCTATTTTGAACCCATAGGAATGACCCCCATGGTTGTATCTCCATTTGTGTCCATTTTGTGTCCATTTGGAGGTCATAGGAGTGTTCTTTGTGTTGTGGATGTGTTTATGTTACATATATCGATTTATATATATATATATTGTAATGAGAGTGTATCTATATTTATATATATAATAAATGGTTCATGATGATTATATAATCAAGTTTGTGAGTGTGGTTCCTCATATTATTATTGCTATTATTGTTGTGGATAATTAGGATATATATTGTGTATTCTTTTGGCTCAAACTATCCAAATCCGTCATGATTTTTATCCACGTTTTTAATTTCAACCCTAACTTAGAAATGTCAAAACTTCTAGCTCAAAGCTCGGTTTAATCTCCCCTTTTTTTTAAAAGAAGCGTATTGAAGTTAGCTTTCCAAAAACATGTATTAATAGGCCTAATTCTTTCTGTAACTTTCTGGAGATTTATTTGAGTGTCAGCTGTACGAAAGACAAATGCGTTCTCGGTGTTTTCGCGATTCCGGGAGTTTCCGGAAACGAAAACGCGTTCCGTTTGATGTTTCGGAAAGCTAACACATAGATCTATAACATACTTTAATCCTAGATTTTAATTCATGCTGAGATGGTACAGTATTGATTATTAGTAGGAGTTACTATTCGGCATATGCATTTTGTGCACCCTTGTGTGTAATATAATGTTCTATTTGATTTTAACCCATGTTAATGTATATATATTATGTAATTAAATAGAGAATGCAAGCATGAGTAAATATTTAAATAAATGATGTATGAGGTATAAGTATCCTATCTAATGTAAGCATGTATAAGTATGGCTTGTAATGAATATGTAGGTTCCATAGTATGTAATGTATGGTGCATATAGTGGTGCAAAAGAATAAATGAATGATAAATAAATGCAAGCATGAATGTAATGTAATAATAGATGTAATGTATGCAATATATAAGTTAATGAGATGTAATGTTCTATGTTAACACAAATCCTATATTACCTCATGTACCCCTTATACTATGTTGACACTATCACACTTGACACTTTGTTCACTTACACTTTGACACTCTTTGATATGTATACACTATGTATGCCCATTTAACCCTCACTTGCCCTTTTGCCATGTTCACATACACACACATAGCCTCTTACATAAGTATTTATGAATACAGTTAACTTAGCTATGTATGTATATTATATATATGTTAGCATATTGTGTTGTAATATATAAGTTTATATAACCATTTGAAATGCCATGATTATAGACCTAATGTTGAATACCAATATATGCATGTGTATATATGTGTAGGCATATATAGCTTAAAGTAATAGATTACCTAGTGTATATCCAATGTGAATTCTTGCCTATTTGAGTATTAAATAATTGCATGCTATATAGAATTGGGTGTATATTGGCTTGTATAGCCTTGTATTGATATTTGCTTGCTAGGATAGTCTTGGTTAGGCCTAGTAAGACTTACTGGGTTAGGACATGACCTAGTTTGACTAGTGCAGTTGACCAGAGTTGACCAAGGGTTGACTTTGGCCTAGTTTGACCTAGATTCATGTAGAATGCATTGTAGTACTTTATATTACCCTTCTGGACATGTCGTGAATTGTGCTGTTCTAATTAGGAGCCAGACACCTCTCCTCGGACAGTATCTTTACCTTGGACATTCAGATATCAGGCGAGTACATTCTCTGATCATTTCATATCCTGCTTAGAATTATATTCCTGCTTTAGATTACTATACTTGATGCTGTCACGACATTATCACGGATTAGTACTATATGGATCTTCTCATGCGATGTTATCCCCCTCGGGAGCATCGGGTACATTGTGTCATGTGCGTTTCACTTTCATCATGTACTCCTGTGCTTCCATTTTACATGTGCACTCTTGTGAATCTTGTACTCTCATGTTCACAGAGCCCCCATGTATACTATCATGTGCACCCTATATGGGCTCCCATGTGATATCCTGTGCAATAACATAACCTGTTTAGATCCTTGTGTATTGATTGGGGATACGGGGGAGTGCTAGTAGTTGTGTGAACAATTCTATTGTAGTGTAGATCCTGTGCACCTCGATATCCTGTGCAAATCTGTCCTGTTCACATGTGCTATCTCGTACTCTGACTCACTAGCCACTGTTAGTTCTCTATTTATAGTAGATATTTCTGTTACAGTTTTCTCTCTTGTTTACATACTGTATTTCTTCAGATCCTGTATTTTGCTCTACTGCATGTTTATATTTTCTAACCTGCTATGATCTGTTGAGATGTACTGTACTCGCTCCTGTCCTGACTGGACCTGCTGATAAATTTTACAGATAGCCTGGAGGCTGCCTGCTAGCCTAGAGGAGACAGTAGAGGTTGCATAGATAGCTAGGGTTTTTGCTTATAGTTTATTTTTAGTCATCTTGAGTTGTATTTATGGATTACTGTATTTGGGTTTTGAGATGTATTTGAGTTTGTATCTTAGACACTTAGACTTCTATCTGTTGTATCTCTTTTTGATTTCATGTTTTATCTATCTTCCTTTATGCTCTACCTTAGATGTGATTGAGCTTACATTCTGCTATGTCACCCCCATTCGGGGAGTATAAACTGTTTAGTCTTATACTGTTAGATGCATTGAGACCTAGGACAGCGTTCTACCCGCCGACACTGCGGCGTAGGCTGGACGTTGTTACTTTCTCGTGCCCTAACTCTAGGGTACGGGTCGTGACACGTTGTTCCTCCATGCTTAAGGCGGAACGCCTTACTATTTTCCATGCATATCGGACAAGACATGGTGCCGTGAGTAGTCCATCCCGACAGCATACCGTATGCTAGAAAATTATTGATTGTCCACATCAGTGAAGCTCTCACCTGAAAGTTCTATTTCTTGGAAATATTATAGGTCGCGACACCGATCTCCCACGGCTATTTCACCTCATCCACCAACGGCTGTAAATATATATCGATGTTCTTCGTCGAATTTTTGGGACCTGGTATGATAGCTGTCATGAACATATAAGGAGTCTTCATACACATCCATGGTGGCAGATTGTAAGGGATAAGAATGACCGGCCAACAAGAGTATTGAGATCCCGACTGCCCAAAAGGGACGAAGCCATAAGAACATAGCGCCAGACGTACATTTCTAGGCTCTGCAGCAAAATCTGGATGACACAAATCAAAATATTTCTACGCGTCTCCATCCGAAGGATGTGACAATTCTCCATCATCCTTTGTGCGTTCTTCGTTGTGGCACATCATGTGTTCTGCTGTATTCGGAGACATATACATCCTCTGCAAGAGCTTCGTGATCGAAAATTAATACATATACTTGTAAGGACGTCGTTTTCTAGTTGACTTTCTTTTTCCCTGCACTGGCTTGTAACGATCCGCATTACAGAAGCTGTAACTTTCTATGTCCTCGTTCTCCTTGTAGTATACATGCATCCGTTGCGACAATAATCTATCTTTTCGTACCCCAATCCCAGTTGTCAGACCATCATCTTTGACTTATAGAAGTTTTTTGGGATCTCTTTTGATTCCTTCGGTAACACCTCCATGATTAGTTGTGTAATCTGATCATAGCAAGCTTGTGGCAAGTTAAAATCAGACTTTATGTTCAACAACCGCATCGTCACTGACAGTACGGAATGAGTCTCACAACCAGGATATAGAGGAGTATCTGCATCCTGAAAATATCATATAACTCCTTTGCCTCGAGATTAGGATCATCCGGATCAAAATTAGGCTATGCCGCATCGTACACCATATCTCGTGCGCAAGGTTCTGCAGGTCTCCATAATCAACAGAGCATCTGTCGTCTTCGATGACAAAATCCGTTGCAGCATTATCATCAAAAGCATAAGTAGCAGCATTCGCAACCTGTCTTTCCGTATATAGTTCACCTTGTGATGACCACATGTCGTAATCACGTACGAAAACCTTACGGGTCAAATGATCTTTCACAATCACCACTAACGTCTATTGCGACAATTACCACATGGACACTTGATTTTGTTACCGTCCATGTACTGAGCTTTGCTCATGGCATACTTAAGAAACACTTACACGCCTGCCTGAAAATCGTCACTCACACCTATTCTGCTCTCGTGTTGTCGTTTGTACATCCATGTACAATCAACGAAGTAACGATCCATCACAGATTGGATGTGAAAATCTGTATTGTAAGACAAACTAAAATGAATTAGTATATAATCATGTACTCATCAGTAATCGGATGTAATTGAGTCCGGGGGTACTCCAGGGCCCACCGCGTAGTAACTGGTGGATCCGTTGGTATAGGCCGGATGAACTTAGTATCGACCGTATCAGATTAGTATCGGTCTATAGGTTTGGTATAGGCCGTATCAAATTGGTATTGGCCTTAGCAAATTGGTATCGTCCTATCCGATATGTTCGGCCGTATAGCTAGGATTCGTATTTGATGTATCGATTCGGTATTGGCCATATCCGATAGGCATCGGCCGTATTAGATATATATCGACAATATCGGATTAGTATGGTGGAAGGTTTAGTAACAACTGTACTTGGATTTCTTTCTTCTCGAGCTAGAATACCATTGCAAGAGAGTCACGAGAGAGTAAAAAATCTCCTAAATATTGATGTTTACGAGAGTGATTGGCCAGTTACAGTAGCATACATGCTGTATTTTCCATCAGGAAATGAGAGATTGGAAGCAATAACATATAGAGTTATATTTCGGGAGAAGAACTCTTGTAAACTCTTTGTTCAGAAAGCAAGCTATAGAGAATACAGAACAAGTATCGAGTTCATAACCTACTTCACAAGAGAAGTATCTTAATGTTCTATGTCAGATCAGCTTGTCTTCAAGAGCTATAGAACATTAAGATACTTCTCTTGCAATGGTATTCTAGCTCGAGATTTCGGTTCGGGAACATTAAGAGCTATAGAACATTAAGATACTTAATGTTCTATGTCAGATCATATAGTTCACCTTGCAATGGTATTCTACGTACTTCGCAAGAGAAGTATCTTATATATATATATATATATATATATATATATATATATATATATATATATATATATATATATATACTAATTTATATACTAAGGGATTTCGGTCCAAAGCTTTTATATATATATATATATATATATATATATATATATATATATATATATATATATATATATATATATATATATATATATATATATATACACTAAGAGATTCGGTTCGATTTTAAATAAATTCCGTTTCGGTGTGTGTGTGTGTGTGCGTGTGTGGGTGTTACTACCGTCGACCCTCAACTCTCCACGCCCACCACCGCCGACCCCAACTCCCACCCCCGGCCCCCATCCGTCGACCTCAACTCCCATCCCCAGCCCTCAACCCCACCCCACCACCGCCGACCGGCATCCCCCCACCCCCGGCCCCCTCGCCCCCCCCCCCCCCCCTCGGCCCTACATCCCCCCCGACCCGCCACCCCCAACCCCACCACCGCCGACCACCACCACCACAACCCCGGCCCCCCTCCGCTGCCCTACCTCCCCCCCCCCCCACACCGCCGATCCCCGAAACCCCCCTCCGCTGCCCAACCCCCCGCTGTCCTAACCCCCCTGCGACCCCCACCTCCACCACCCCCACCCCGAAAGCCCCCTCCGCTTCCCTACCCCCCCAGCGACCCCCACCCCCACCACCGCCGACCCCCACCCCCACCACTACCGGCCCCTGCCGCCCCGACCACCGAGAGAGAGAGAGAGAGAGAGAGAGAGGGGGGGATTACCTGGAGAGAGAGAGAGCTCTGCGCGCGCCGGAGAGAGAGATAGCTCTGTGCGCGCCGGAGAGAGAGAGAGAGTGAGTGAGTGAGAAAATTGGGGGGAATGAAAAGTCGCCCCCCTGTCGGTTAAATTTAAGTTAGGACTGACATATAGCGACGGACTAGCGACGGATATTTTTGTCGCTAGTCTGTCGCTATATCCCCTTAGATGGCCGACAGAATATCCGTCGTTATGTGGTCGTTAAATTTCGTGCCAATTTTTTTCAACATTTCCTGCCAACTTTTGACAACTAAATGACGTCATAGCGACGGCTTCATGATACGTCGCTATATCTCCGACGACTTAACGACGGACAGGCGACCTTTGCTCACCCTTAAAATAAAATAAAAATGTCAGCTTTCCGACGGCAATCAGTCTGTACTTAGTCGGTAGTCCGTCGCTATTAGCGACGGACGTTATCCGTCGCTAATGGTCCGTCACCAAATGGTTGTATTTTGGTAGTGCACAGAAGTGCTTGCTAATTTACGCGCGCATATAACTCACTCAGAAACGTGCGCTAAGCGTGCGCGGAGATGCCAACTTACGCAGAAATGAGTGCATGAGCACAACAAATGCACACAAGTGTCCAACGACGATGTTGATGTGCTAAGTGTGCCATCAAAGGGCTAGTATGCGCTCTAGAGCCCAAGTCGCTTTGGGGCTTAACTCCTAAGAAATTTTTCCAAAAGTGTGACAAAAAATATGAATGCTTTCTTGATGGATTTAAACTATCCTACTATGAAAACATACAACATGGCATCCACCACTTGGACCACCATCTCGTGTGCATCTTTCAACACCAAGCATGATATTATATTGAGAGATCCACGTGGATTAATTTTCAGTGTGAGACTACGCTCTCGAAGAGGAAGGACCTCCATGAGTATAAGAAAAACTCCAAAATTCTTAATTATTTCTTATAATTCTTCAAGAAAATGTCAACCGGTCAAACTCAAGTAGTAAGTGACCTTTGCCCACCACTGGATGAAGAGGGCTGGCTACCTTTGGGCAAAGAGAGGCGCCCTCGTGACAACTTGGTCCTGCTTCGGTGCATGAGTCAAAGTTTCAGGCTTTTTCTAAACAACCGATAAACTTGTTATTTAATTTGGTCAAAATAGAAGTCCAATACATATTGTTGAACAAAGAAATGTATATTAAGCATCAAAGTTATGCTAAATTGCACCAAAAAGTACAAAGTTAAAAAAATAAAACTCAGTTCCAATACATCCTTCGGAGTGACAAATAATTTGCATTTATATATGTTGATCTCGAGTAACTAATAAATTTTTCTACTGACGGAATTTATGTCTTTCGGTGACAAAATTGGATTTTCATTACAAATTTGAGCTTTAAGTGACGAAACTTATTCATGTTAGAGGTAATTGGTGTATTTGGCGGCTCTCTATGTTTAAAGGTCAGTAGGACGTGGACAGAGAGATAGTCGAAGCCATGTAGGGTAGGAAGTAGAGAAAAGCTCTGAGCCAGAAATGAAATCCATCTAGCGATGAACTTTATATATATATATATATATATATATATATATATATATATATATATATATATATATATATATATATATTCTAGTGGTTAAGAGAGATGCATGTGATCCGAGTGGTCAGGAGATCGATTTCCGGTGGAAATATTCGCCACAATTACCTTTTTTTTTTTCAATATATATATATATATATATATATATATATATATATATATATATATATATATATATATATATATATATATATTCTCATTATATATATATATATATATATATATATATATATATATATATAATAGAATATATATATATATTATATATATATATATATATATATATATATATATATATATATATATATATAAACTATGCAGCTGGCTAGGGTTTCCTCCGCAAGGAAAGCGCACGCTGGAGAAGGAAGAGCAGCCGACTCTGCTTCAGGGGGCATACCGCCATCGCCCGACGAAGAAAGAAAGGACACGGAGGATGATGAGGGCGCTAAAGAAGTTGAAGTGGCGGGTGGTTGGACAACGGTGGAACGACGCCGGAAGCCGAAGCCGACTCAAGCACATGAAAGAGAGGGACGGCAAGTTGGGTGGGGAAATCATCGGGGGACGCGAGAGGGCCAATGGCCATCGGGCCAAACCCGATCGGTGGGACCATATAGGCCATCAAGGAGGGAGGCTCCCTTCCCTGGGGGTCGCAAAGAGACAGGAGGGTCGATCACCGACAAAGGGAAGGAGAAGGAGATCTACCAGGAGAACAGGCAATCGACTACGGGGGCCCCGGCACAGGGCAGAAGTACGAGCCCAACTGGAGCATGGCCGAAACCTATATCCGGGGCAGAGTTATGCAGACCTGCGCCGGTTCATGAGGAAGTGGACCTGCAATATGTCTAGCCAAGCGTAATCAATGGAATTAGAGTGGTAGAAATTACAGCCGACGATATTCAGGAAACGACTGAATATTGGAAGAAAACGTTGGTGTTGTATGTGATGGGCAACAGGCCATTTTACGGTCAAATCCGAGCGTTCGCTTATCGTGTGTGGAAACCCAAGGGGGACATGGAGATCTTCTCACGCGAGAACGGTTTTTATTTCATCAAATTCTCTCTACCTGAAGATATGGAGCGTATTCTCGAGGGGGGACCATGGACTTTCGATGGCAGATTAGTGGTACTTAAACGATGGTACCCCGCTCTCAAATTTGAAAAGGACAAATTGTCGAAGGTCCCAGTCTGGATCAGATTGCCATGGCTCTCGCCCCAATTATGGAGTGTTCCATCCATTATGAAGATGGCCAGTATGATAGGGGTCCCGTGTCACGACCCGCACCCTAGAGTTAGGGCACGAGAACGTAACAACGCCCAGCCTACGCCGCAGTGTCGGCGGTAGAACGCTGTCCTAGGTCTCAATGCATCTAACAGTATAAGACTAAACAGTTTATACTTCCCGAATGGGGGTGACATAGCAGATACAATCTCAATCACATCTAAGGTAGAGCATGATAAGGATAGGTAAAACATGAAATCCAAAACAGATATAGGAGATAGAAGTCTAAGTGTCTAAGATACATAAACCCAGAATACATCTCAAAACTTAAATACAGATACAGTAATCCACAAAGTAAATACAACTTTAGACAAAATGAAATAACTACCTAAACAACCTCTAATGTGTCTCCTCTAGGCTAGCAGGCACCTCCAGGCTATCTGTAAAATTTATCAACAGGTCCAGTCAGGACTGGAGCGAGCACAGTACATCTCAACAGATCATAGCAGGTTAGAAACATATAACATGCAGTAAAGTAAGATACAGGTACTGAAAAAAAATAGTATGTAAACAGGAAGAGCTGTAATAGAAATATCTACTATACATAGAGAACTAGCAGTGAGTCAGAGTACAATCATGAACATGTAAATGGCCTGGGATGATTCTGATAAGACACTAAGGAATGATTCTGATAAGAAACTACTGGTGTATTATTCACATGTCCACTTATACTCCCCCGTACCCCCAATCAATACACAAGGATCCAGCCAGGTTATGTTATGATGCTATGTAACAGACCCCGAAGGTGATAGACCCCGAAGGTAATAGACCCCGAAGGTGATAGACCCCGAAGGTGATAGACCCCGAAGGTAATAGACCCCGAAGGTGATACATAGTAGTCCCATAAATGGGATAAGGATTCTAGGAAGACTCTACGATCATAAGAGTATATGTCGTAAGTGATCAAAGAATCAATGAAGCATATGATACGTCATGTAAGTGAAACGCACAGATCATGTAGTACCCGATGCTCCCTAAGGATAACATCTCAAGAAGGGATCCATATAGTACCAATCCGTGTGACCAACGTGACAGTACAAGTAAAGTAATCTACTGCAGGAAATAATTCTAAGCAGGATATGAAATGATCAGAGGATGTACTCGCCTCGATAACCTGAACAGCTGATAAGTATAGGGGGTCCCACTGAAGCCACAGAGTCCTATTTAAAGCAACACAGGTTACAAGGTGTTCAAGTTAAAATAAATGAATCCCTACAGGCAATCTATATTATTCTAGGTTCTTCTAAGTCAAAATAACTCTAGGTCGACTCTGGTCAATAATCTAGTCAAACTAGGTCAAGTGTTGACTTATAGTTGACTTTGGGTCAACTGGTCAACTCTGGTCAAACAGGGTCAATTATAGTCTAATATAAAGTGTACTTCGTTATTTGTACGTCGAAACTTACGACACGCAAATCGAGATAAAAAGATTATCGATAAGGTTGATAATCTTATTATAGTGATCCACGTGTCCAACTTGTCAATTTCAGCGATATGAGATCACTGGAATTGACTGATCTCAGTTTCGTTGTACTAATCCCGAAATACGAACATTATATGAATTAATTATTAATTAATTATAAAAAGGTTAAACTCAGAAAAATTATCAACAAACATTGTCGGACGATGAAATGAACATCGCCAACGTGTCCAGAATGGTCAAATTAGCTAGGATAGCCTACCCATCGGTCCAATTTGGACACAAGGGCAAAAAGGTAATTTCGGGTCAAAAAGGTGTCCGTGTCGGAGCCGTTTTGCACCGAAAAATGTGCAAGAAAACAAGTCAATAAAATATAACAAATTATATTTCCACGAAACCAGAATGTCGATACGAACCCAACGGTGTCTCCAGAATTGGATTCCGTTGACCCGATCTCAATCTGGCCCGTTGACCAGAACTTGGAATTCCGATTTGCACGGAAATGCGTGCCGGAGCCAAAATTCTCAAAACTCAGCAAACTACCTGTCAACGAGTTCAGAATGATGATACGATCTCAACGGTATATCCGGAATTGGATTCCGATGAGCCGATCTCAAATGACCCGTTGGCCTGGATATTGGTATCTGACTTGCACCGAAATGCGTGTCCGATCCAATGTCCACCAAAACCTAGCAAATTATATGTCAACGAGTCCAGAATGACGATATGAACTCAACGATATATCCGGAATTGGATTCCGATGAGCCGGCGTCAAAAATTCCTGTTGACCAAGAATGTGGGACCCACTTTGCACCGAAAAACGTGCCCGGGCCCACGTTCTCCAAATCTAACAAATTTTATATAAAACATGCCAGAACGACGCCACAAGTCTACTGGTGGTGTCAGAAATGAAATCTGGAGTCCCGTGTTCAAAAATGAAATTTTACAAGTTGGAAATTACGAATTCGGACGGTCAACTTTGGCGTCGAATTCAACCAATCAAACAAGCTCACAATGAAATGAAACTGGAGGGGTAGTAAGAGGGTTATACCAGCTTCGCACCGGAACTGTTAGCACGCCAAACGGAGCTGCGGTGGAGGAGATACAAGCTGACGAAGTTGGCCCCGCGAAACTGTCCAAATTTAATACAATTTAAACGGTCAACTTGGTGGCCGGTTTTCATGTATCAAACGATAAAATTAACAGACGAAAATTAACATGAGCGAAGGTGGATATACCAAGATTACGACGGAGTGAAGAAATCACCGATCCAACGGTCGGATCTCCGGAAAAACGTGCACGAAGTTGCTGCGACGGGACGCCAAAACGAACTTTATTTCGTGCGCGTCACGACGGGACGTCGTTCAAAACGCACGAATCGCCTCGACGGCGCGTCCCGGAGGACGGTGGCCGTCAGGGGGCTGCTCGACAGACCTCGGCGCATGGCCAGGGGGGCCACGGCGGCCCGTACGGCGGCGCGGCGGCGCACGACGGCAGCCCGCGCGCGCGCGTGCGTGCGCGCCTGTGCGCTGCTGTAGCTGCTGCTGCCGCGCTGGTGGCCGGCGAAGCGGCGTCGGGGACGGCCAACTGGCCACGGCGATGTGGGGGAGGGCGGCGCAGCGACGGGGGTGGTCGCGCCGGCCTGGGCGGAGGAGGTGGCCTCGGGATGGAGAGACGAAGTGGTGGTGGAGATGGTTGCTTGGGTGATGAAGGAGGAGGAAGTCGACGTCGGCCATGGCCGACGGCCAGGGGATGGCCGATGTGAGGTGGTCGAGGTGTAGGGGGCTGCTCGGGTGAAGGAGTGGTGAGGTCGGGTTTTGAAGGAGGAGGAAGTGTGGAGCTGCTGGTTGCATGGAGTTGTTGTAGTTATTGAATAGAAGAAGAGAGAGAAAGAGAGGATAAGAGAGAGAGAGAAAAAAGATTCAATCCATAATGTTAGGGCCGGCCAGGGTGGTGTTGGCTGCTAGGAAAAAATTGATGGGGAAATCAATGGTTGTGATTAATTGAAGGGGATCAAAGGGCTAGTATTGATTTAGCAACAATAGGTCATTCCAAGGGATTTTAACATCAAAAGAATTTTTATTAAATATAGAAAAATAAGTAAAAGAGTACTTAATATTTTTGAGCAAGAAATATGAGGGTGTCATGATGGAGAAAATCATGGAGCTGGACTGGACTCGATGGAGCCGAATTGGATCAAAACTGGACATTGTGCAAAAATCGAATTAAAATTAGACGTTGATGATCATGTGTAAATAAGTAGCACATGGGGATTCCAAATAATGGGACACAAGTGGCGGACGGATAGTAGGCTCAAAGTGGGCCATGTCCATAGTTGGGGCGGACAGGTGTTGGTCGACAGGGGACCCACAAATCAAGTTGGAAAAATGAATGTGATGCCGTGGCGTGAAATAAAATCGGGTCACGTGTCGAGAAAGTTGTGCGAATCAAATGGAGCACAAAATGACGTGTCTGAGTGGGACACGAAGGTCATGGGTGACGAGCGTCTCGTGTAGGTCAAGCATGAAAGTTGGTTTCAAGGAAATGACTGGTCTGGCGCTCCCAATTTAAAAGTCATGGTAACGCGCTGAAAATGATCAAGGAAAAGAGTGGGAAAAATAATAACAATCAAATGGTCTAAACCGACCCGAAGTTCAGCGAAGCAGAAAGAGCACAAGGGAACAAGTTTGGATGGGACACTATATACCGTCATGAAGGTAATCCTGTCCACTCCAAAACTCATGAAGAAGATTTCCAGAGTTGAACACCCCTGATACTCCAAATATCAATGGCATGAAAAGTTACACTTACAGATAGATGAATAAAATGAAATATTTATCAAAACCAAATAATCAGAAAAACAAAATAAAAATGAAAAAAATTTCAACCCGAAATTCAGGGTGCTCACATCCCGATACGCACAGACATCCCGACAGCAAGAAGGCAGCGGTTATCGTATGCTAGAATCTTCGTAGAAATCTTGGCGTCCGATGCCCTACCCAGGAAAATTGATCTTGTTTTGCCTAACGGGGAGTGGATCTCCCATGATGTTGAATACGAGTGGGTGCCTCCGTCCTGTTCTCGCTGTCAGTGCTTCGGGCACACAAAAGTTCATTGCAAAGAACCATTAGAAGAGATGGAAAATACTGGAGTTCATCCCTTACAACAAGATAATCTAGACCATCAGGAAGGAAACTCAGATAGTGTTATATGCCGCCAAACCCCCTCTTTGACCGTTCCTGCTCAGGAAGAAGTCGACGTCATTATGAGGGCCGCGCAATGCAATATGGACGAAAGGGAGGCTAATGTAGAAATTGCTCGTCAAAGTTCCTCGGTGCTTGGCAAAAGACATGGGACGGACCTCCCTGCGCAGACTATGGAAGGTAATAATCTCGCAATGGTGTTAGTAGGAGATAACATGAGGCGGACAAGAGTACAAGACATGACGGGCACAGAGGTTGGGGTAACAACAAGAGCTGCCAAGAGAGCGAGTATCCAGGGTGGCGACATGGTTAGTGACGGGACCCCTCCTAGTCGGGAGGACGAGAGGGTCGATGGCCGAGTTCTGTCACGTGAGAATCCACGATGGACTGTATTTTTGCAGAAAGATAAGCAACCCCATCATAGGCCTTCTTCCGTCTCAGGCAAAGGAATGGCAGACTCTAACAGTAATAGTATTGAAGTGGTTGCGACTCCAAACCGTCCGATGGAGCGCAAGATGGATAACGAGGACACCTCAAACCAAGCTTAATGGGTGTCATCTCCTGGAATGTGCGGGGCGCGAACTCGATAGGCAGATGGAGGGAGGTTCAGAAATTGGTTAATTCACACAAATGCTCGGTAGTTGCCATACTAGAGAGTAAATTAAAATCGGCAGAGAAGATAATTCGTAGGACCCCTGCTCATTGGATGTCCGTGCACAACAGGGAGAAATGTGATTCGGCTCGTATCTGGCTCATGTGGGATACGAGAGTGTGGTCAGGTCAGGTATGTTTCCTATCTGAACAACTTATATCGGTGGATTTCACTAACAAAGGCGGGCTCCGATTTCAATTCGGTGCTGTCTACGGCCACAATGACCGTAGACAGCGCTTCCAACTATGGAAGGACATTATCATGTTGCTAGCCAGAACGAAGGACAGGTCCCCCTTTTACTGAGTGGAGATTTCAATGCCATGATGGCAGAAGAGGAGAAACGAGGTGGCCGTCCAGTTCCAGACTTCATACTAGCAGATTTCAGAGACTGTCTCCTCTCCTCGGGTCTATCCAGCCTTACTAAAACCGGGCAAGCTTGGACATGGAGCAATAGTTCGTCTAGAAACCGAGCAGCGTGCCTCCTTGACAGAGCTCTATGCAACAATCGGTGGTTGGAGATGTTCCCGGCGAGCAAGGCAGAAGCTCTTCCATGCGGTACTAGTGACCACTCGCCCATCCTTATCCGTTAGGCTCCTCCAGGAATTCCCCGTCGGCGTCCGTTTAGGTTCAACAATGCTTGGCAACACATGGATGGCTATCAGGAGGCGACTAATAGAGGGTTCTCTATTGCCGTTGAAGGCAACCCTCAATTCCAACTCACCCGGCGGTTGAAGCACGTCAAACAGTCGCTCAAGCAATGGAACCGCTCAAGGCCGGTGGCCGATCTTGCTGCTAAGGCCAAAGATCTGTACGACACCCAATGTCAGCTCCAGGCGGATCCGGAAAATACATCCATCATTGACAGAGAACTCGAGTTGCAAGAAGAAGTCAGACGTTTGCAGTTCCTTGAGGAAATCCAGCTCCAACAAAGAGCCAAATGTAGTTGGCTTAAGGACGGGGACCGTGGCACAAAATTCTTTTATGCCATGGTTCGTTCGCGTCTGCATCGCAACAACTTTGGTCCCCTATTGGATGACTCCGGTCGTACTATTTCAGCGGATTGTGAATTAAGAGACGAAGCCATTTCCTACTATACCAACCTGTACAATCAAACCGATTACATGACGGATTTTCCAGATACTATTTGCAAGAGAATAGTCACCGAGGAAGGCAACCAGAGTCTCCGAAGAGATGTTTCCATGGAGGAGATTGAACTAATAGTTAAGGAGTCGGACCCCAATAAGGCGCCGGGGCCTGACGGCTTCAACTCTGCCTTCTACAAAGCCCATTGGGGTCAGCTCAAAGGTCTCGTTCTTCACATAGTCCAAGACTTTTTCAGTTCGGGCAGATTGCTTAAAGAGATCAACCACACTTTTCTTACACTCATCCCTAAAAAGGAGGGGGCTTCTTCACTGAGTGACTTTCGACCCATTGCTTGCTGCAACTTTATTTATAAAATCATTACTCACCTCATGTGTAGCAGGATGCAGGAAATCATGCGGAGTTTAATTTCTTCCAATCAATCAGCGTTCATTAAAGGGAGATCCATAGCTGAGAACTGTCTCCTAGCCCACGAATTGGTTCGAGACTTCAACAGAGCTAGAGGCAGAAAAGGGTGCGTCAAACTGGACCTTCGCAAAGCCTATGACATGGTCAACCGAAGTTTTGTCTATAATATGCTCCGGAGCATGGGATTTGAGGAGTGGTGGGTTGACAGGATCCGTGAATGTATCACCTCACCCACGTTTTCTATTCTTATTCAGGGGCAGCCTTATGGGTTTTTTGGGAGCAACAGAGGCCTGCGACAGGGGGACCCGCTCTCCCCATATCTTTTTACTATAGTAATGGAGTACTTCACGTGCATGATGGATATTGTTGTTCATAGAAAACATATTTCGCCGTTGTTCAAGCAAGTTGATCCCATAGTCTCCCATCTGATTTATGCGGACGACCTGCTAGTCTTCTTCGAGCCATCAATAGTGAGTATTGACTCTCTCAACATACTTTCAGAGGAGTTTGGCTCGCTGTCGGGGCTTCACCTCAATCGGGATAAAAGTCAGGTGTTCTTTAACAAGGACTGTGCGGAGAAGGAAACCTGGTCCCACCTACTTCAAATCGAACAGGGCCAGCTTCCATTCAGGTATCTTGGGTTGCCTCTCTCTATTAATTATGCAAATGACGCTGACTGTGCAGGTTTAGTATAGTACGTACAAGGCCGATTGGAAGGTTGGCAGGCCCAATTGCTTTCTTTCGGGGGGGAGGGGGCGAACCGAACTTGTTCGATCGGTTATCATGGCCATTGTCGCATACTGGTTGCAGGCGATTCATATTCCAGACAAGACCATACTAAAAATTGAACGTCTTTGCGCCAACTTTGTATGGCGCGGTGGGTACCACTCGATCGCCTGGGAGGACCTATGTCGGGCGAAAGAGGAGGGAGGCATAGGCCTCCGCTCTCTGAGAATTCTCCGGGAGGTCGCCATGCAGAAATTAGTGTGGAAATTTCTTGAAGGGGAGTCCTTATGGGCGAGATGGATCAAAGGCAGATATGAGAGAACAGATAACTTCTGGACTCTCAATATTGACAATAACTATTCGGTGACATTCAAAAACATGTTGCGGATCCGGCACTCTCTGAAGGCCAAAGTCACCCGAGTCATTCACAATGGGAGATCGACCAACTTGTGGTTCGATCCTTGGCTGAACCATCAGAGCCTTATAGACAGACTCGGCTGGGACTCGTTTGAAATGTATGGGCGGACAGAGCCTCTATCAGTGCTCATACAGGACGGGACTTGGCGGATACACAACAGGCCATTTGGTCACCAGTTGGCGGAAGATATTATCAACATCCCTATTATTGGAGATGAAGGAGCGGATGTATGGGCATGGTCTGACGTGAAGGACGGCAAATTTTCTGTTAAGAGTGCATACGAGACTTCTCGGCCGCACGGCCCGGCTATGGATTGGGCAACCACCGTTTGGGCCAAGGGAGCACCAGTCAAATGGCAGCTCTGCGCGTACAATGCAGCGCAGGATCGTCTCTTAACCAAGGAAAGGTTACAGCGGTTTGGCATCATCAACATCGACCAAGCATGCGTCCTATGCGGGAGTGGACTGGAGAACAGGGATCATCTATTCTTTCAGTGCCAATGGACCGGTGCTATATGGCAAAGGAGTAGGGCCAAGGCTGGCCTGCCGACCTCACACTCCCAAGGGTTTCATGAAGTACTACAGGATTTAGCGACTCTGAAGACTCAAGGGATAGATGTGTATAACAAAGCAAGAATCCGTCTCCTCTCGGCTGTTTGGCACATTTGGAGAGAACGTAACAGGAGAATTTTTGAAGGCACGCAGGCCTCTATGCACGCCATTCTGCACAACATAGACTGTGATATCAAGGCCATTGGCTATTAGCTGCTAAGGGTTTTTTCCTGACTCTTGTGCAGTTTGTATATATTGTAATTCTCCACTATTATTAATAAAAGTACCCATTCTTCAATATATATATATATATATATATATATATATATATATATATATATATATATATATATATATATATATATATATTGCAGATGACCTCTAGCCTAGTTGGAACCAGGTAAATTGTTTCTGGAATTGCTCCCACTGGGATTCGAACTCCTGCACCTCTCTTAACAACTAGGCTAGAGGTCATCTGCAATATATATATATATATATATATATATATATATATATATATATATATATATATATATATGGGAGCGGATCAAAAGCCCCCCTTAGAAAACCTCCCTCACTCTAATTCGTAATATTAATGTTAATATTAATGTTAATATTAATATTAATGTTAATATTAATGTTAATGTTAATATTAATTTTTTTTATTTTTTTATTTATATTAATGTTAATGTTAATATTAATGTTAATGTTAATGTTAATATTAATTTTAATGTTAAGTTTAATGTTAATTTTAGTATTTAATGTTAATATTAACATTAATATTAACATTAAATTACGAATTAGAGTGAGGAGAATTTTTAGAGGGTTTTCTAAGAGGGACTTTTGATCCGCTTCTTATATATATATATATATATATATATATATATATATATATATATATATATATATATATATATATATATATATATATATATATATATATATATATATATAAAATATATATATATATATATATATATATATAAAATATATATATATATATATATATATATATATATATAGCAAATGACCTCTAGCCTAGTGGTTAAGAGAGATGCATGTACCGAGTGGTCTGGAGATTGTAGCTAGTTCTATTTGATTCTATATTACAAACACGATTTGATATTACTGGATCCATTTCATGCGATACTCACTTATTCGTGTCTGGCCTCTATTTCTGGAACCACCTACTGGAACCACCCTGGAATCATTTACTGGAACCATTCGTGTATTGGCTGGACTTATACCTATTTTCGTGTCGGGTTATGGATTCACTTGTACTTGCTGGACGGGGAAATATTGGAATAGTCATGTGAATATACCCAAATAGTGGAACCACTCCCTTGGAATTATACTGGAACGATAGCCATCCCACACTTGGCCGAGTGTGCGGTGTGCCGTATTACCTACAGCCGTTCACATGTCGATCCCGATATTTTAAAACACACTGTTAGAGTATAGGCTGGACTCACCCTGGAATCATTGATCACATTGACTGGAACCGTCTCGTACTGGATTCATCTTGTAAATATATATATATATATATATATATATTTGAAAGAAGATAATTATGACGAACGCAACCACCGGAAATCGATCTCCAGACCACTCGGTACATGCATCTCTCTTAACCAGTAGGCTAGAGGTCATTTGCTATATATATATATATATATATATATATATATATATATATATATATTAAAAACTCCTTGAGAACTTTTATCAAGAAATAACATGATGCCTCAAAGTCTAAACCCGAACTTAGTTTTCTTAATTAGTTCTTGCCAATCTGTTCGTAACTGACGTTGTTCCATTGGCAGGTCAACCGACATAGGACCCATAAATATAGGGGGTGGGAGGGGGGGGGGGGGCGAGGGAGGGGAGAGTGTTAATGGGGTTCGGCCACGCGATAGATGGACTAGTATGCTTGCGGGCAAATTACCTTTTCCCTTAGGGGACGTTTGGTACGCGGAATACTATATAGCCGAGAATTCTATATTTCCGGGAATCAAATTCCAAGGAATTAAATTTCCGAAAAAATTACATTCCCATGTTTGGTGACAATATAAATATTCCCGGAAAAAAAATAATAATAATAAGGAAAAAAAATGAACAAGTATAAAAAAAAACCGGTCAAAAGACAAAAAACCGGTAAAAAAACGGCAAAAACTCGGTAAAAAACGACAAAAAGACGAAAAAAATCGGTTAAGAACGACAAAATGACCAAAAAGCGACAAAAAATGTATAAACGACAAAAAATAAAAAAAAGGGTAACAACGAAAAAAAATAACCAATCACGACAAAAACGGATAAAATCGGTAAAACGACAAAAAAACAAAACCAAAATGCGGCAAAAACGCCAAAAAAAAATCGATTAAAAACGACAAAAAAAAAACAAAAAATCGATTAAAAACAATACTCGATAAAAGAGATAAAAAGACACAAAATCGGTTAAAACGACAAAAAATCGTTAAAACGACAAAAAATAACCAAAAAGCGACAAAAATGGTAAAAGCGACAAAAATGATAAAAACGACGTAAAATAAGTAAAAATGACCAAAAGCCGAAAAAAAAAAACGACAAAAACAACTAAAAATCGGTGAAAAATAACAAAAAAATCAAAAAACGACAAAAAAAGCGCTTAAAACGACAAAAGTGCGAAAAAGGACAAAGTTGGATAAAAACGACAAAAAAAAATAATCAGAAGTGACAAAAAAAGACAAAAAATGGGTAAAAACCGACAAAAAATTGCTTAAAACGACAAAATGGGTAAAAACGACAAAAAAATTGTTTAAAACGACAAAAAATTGGTAAAACGAAAAAAAATGACAAAAAAAACGATAAAAACGAAAAAAATAATCAAAAGTGACAAAAAGACAAAAATGGGTAAAAACGAAAAAAAAAATCGCTTAAAACGACAAAAATTGGTAAAAATGACAAAAAAAAGCGATAAAAACGACAACAAATAATAAAAAAGTGACAAAAAAAAAAGACAAAAATTGCTTAAAACAACAAAAAATTGCTTAAAACGACAAAAAATTGGTAAAAACGACAAAAAACGATAAAAACGACAAAAAAAAAAGAAAAAAATGTTCAAAACTAATCATAATTGATCAAAAAAGAAGAAAAAAATTTAGACAATTTTTTTTTGTCCGGACAAAAAAAAAAAATCCACCTATTCTCAAGGAATAGAATTCACATGTTTTGTGGGTAAACTATTTATCCGGATATTTATAATTTTCGAGAATAAATTTTTTATAAGCCAAACAAATGTGGTAATAGATTTTCATCTTAAATTTTTCCGAAAATAAAAAAAAATATCGCATACCAAACGCTCCCTTAGTTCTTATAGTTTTTCGTCAAAATGTCAACCAGTCAAACTGAAAGTAACAAGTGACCTTTGCCCGCCACTGGTCGGTCCAGTGACAACTTGGTCCTTTGCTTGGATCAATTTCTACATGAGTCAAGTTTCAGACATTTTCTAAACAGCCGAGAAACTTGTTATTTAATTTGGTCAAAATATATATATACAGTCAAATTAGTACAAGTGGTTATACATATTCCTGAATGTTTTTTGTCAGGCACGAAAAGCTCTGAAGTCGTAGTCAGCTTAATCTCTGTTTACTTTTCTTGGTGCCATAGCCATATCATGCCATCAAGTCTGTCATCTGCCACCTTATGATTCCTATGATCTAGCATTAGCATTGAGACAGCAGTGCGCTAAGAGCATCTCCAATCCTATTGTCTTGTTAAGTGTTGTGAGTCTTAGGTGGCTCCTATGTGGCATGAGCCACAAGACAATGTCTTGTTTATGTGGCAAAATTATATCTTAGGTGGCTCCTATGTGGCATGAGTTTTATCGGGTCCCACCTTTCCTCTCACCTCCATCACTTTTCTCTTTTCTCCAATCGAAGTCGGACACGTGACGATTGTAAGAAAATTATAAATATTTGGTTGTAGGTACAGCAAAGCACAAAAATCTATGGTTCAGCATAAAAGTTTTATGCAACTCTTTCCTTTCTTCAGCGGACTTCTGACGTTCACCGTCCACAGATCATGTATATAACCTACGATTAGAGCATCTCCAACCCTATTGTGACTTTGGAAAAAAGTAGTTGCCACATAGGAATGACAAAATTTTATTCAAAAGTTATTCTCCAATGCAATTGTCAAGTCAATTGTGAAGCTTATGTGGCAAAAATTAAAGAAGACATTGTGAAGTTGATTGTCTTGTTCTAGACAATGCAATTGACAATGTCTTCTCTTCCATGTCATCAATTATGAATAAAAAAATATTAGAAAAAAGAAAGAAGATGAGTAGTTGTCTTAAAAGTTGTATTGGAAGTTGGAAAAAATACTTTTTACTGTCTCCTCAATACTTTTGCATTGGAGAGAGTTTTACTATCTCATTGTCTTTTGAGATATAATTTTGCCACATAAACAAGACATTGTCTTGTGGCTCATGCCACATAGGAGCCACCTAAGACTTACAACACTTAACAAGACAATAGGGTTGGAGATGCTCTTACTCGTACTGTTAATACCTTGTGGCCTGCTATTAAAACTCGGGTTGGGTCACATGGGTGTAGTGTCCGGGGCTATAAATTAACATAGTATAAGAGGAATCCATGCTTATCTTCAAATTTCATCTGTGGCTTATACGAGGAGGAATTTATAGAAAATAATAATTAAATCACTATAACCAGCTCTCGCCAGTAGATAGATATTAATTAATTTGACACAGGATCTCTTATTGGAATAATATTCATATAATATGTAAAATAATGCTATTCGTACTTTCGAACTGTTCCTTCAAATTATTCTTCCTTATGCGACGATTGACTTGACATTGCTAAATAATATATGTGTCATATAACATGACAAATTTTAACCAAAATAATTAATTGTCCAATTTTTTCATATTAATATTAAAATTAAAATTAAAATTATTACTATTATTAATATTAATATTAATTTTGATGTTAATTATAATGATAAAATTTGCAATGTCAGCTGTCACATCAACATATGTCACGTCATCTGTCACATAAGGAGGATTGATTTGGAGGGACAAATATCATTATTCTAATATATAACTCTCCATCATCGCTGCAAGTATTATGTCAAAACCCTTCAACTGCTCAGAAACTCTAAAATTGTAGGGATGAGCTAAAAAAAGGTAACCTTAAATAAAAAAATTTCTTCCAAACAATTATAATTTAACAAAATTTTGTTGAGAACACAAAGTTTGAAAGATTTGTAAAATGGAAATAAAACACACATAGTAAAAGCCCTTCTCTTGATAGCCCATATTTGCTACTAGAAGCCCAAAAAATTCAATATAAAATAGTCAATGGCGTACATTGCGGAGAAAACGACCTTAGTAAGTGTGTATATTGTTCAAGACACGTCATTACTAAGAACATAAACTGTGCGGTAACTTCCCTAGTAAGAGCAATTTTATGCCTTCTAGGAGGGGGAATTTAATGACGTTTATTTCACAAAAAATAATTTGAAAATGAAAGAAAAACTAAGAAACTGCGCTATGGGGATTTAATGACGTATATAAAACTGTTCTCAAAAAAAAAAAAAAAAACGTATATAAAACACCTTTTATTTTGAATTTTTTTCATATAAGACTTGATCTTATTTTCAAGATTTGAATGTAAATTTATTTTTAATTTGATCGCACGGATATATGTTCATATCTTTTCGTGTAGACCTCACATCGTTACCAGACCTACTTTGTTGGATCTGCAATATCAAGTTACTCATGTGAGAGTATTTTTAATTAATTTTGCGATATTTTTACGCAGCTTTATCCATGATGTCGGTCTACAGTGTATACTTCAGAAAAATTACACAAAATTCGCTAAAAATATCCTTATAGGAATAATCTAACGATACGGATCCAACGACGCAGGTCTCGTCGCAATGCGAGATCTATAGTAAAAGATGTAAGACCGTATTATTGCAGTCAAATTGAAATAATACTTATATGCAAATTATAAAAAAAAAGACTTATAAGAAAATTGTCAAAAAAAAAAAAAATTTAATTTGTGAAAAAAAACCCTCCTTCCAAAGAAGTTTTCTTACCAATTCTTAATTACTTTTTTTAAATGTGAAAGAAACGCCAATGGTTTTTTTTCCCCAATAAACACCATCCTAAGGATGTTTTTATTATTATTTTGTTAATATAATACTATTTTTAATTTTGTTAATTTTTAAAAGTCCTAGTGTCAACAGAAACATCAAACCTAAGGATGTTTTTTGTTAATAATTTTTTTTAAGTTTTGTTATTTTTTTAAAAACTTCTAGTCATAGAAAGCTCAACCTAAGGACGTTTGTTTAAACGTCCAACTTAAGAACATTATTTTTCTATTTTTGTAATTTCAACAAACTTTATATTCTCTAATTTATTGCTATGTATCCAAATTTCCAACCTTAAAGGGCTCGTTTGGATTAAGTTTTTGGATTCCTAAATATAGATTTTCAATTCCTTTTCCATGGAAAAGGAATACAACATTTCCATACCCATGTTTGGTTAGGTTGCGAATAGGTAGTTCAAAAATTTTAAAAAATTATTTTCATGTTTGGTTCACACATGGATATGAATCTTAATTTATTTAGTTTTACTTTAATACCCTTTCACTAATTTCATGATAATTCACATGTTTGGGATAGGAAATTTAAAAATAAAGAGAGGGTATAACCGTCCAAACAAAATAGACAAACATCATTCCTAGAAAAGCAAATCTATTTCCAAGGGGGGGCTTGGGAATAGCTTTCCCAGGTAACCCCCTCCTATTCCCTCCTCATTCCCAATCCTAAGACCATCTCCAATGGGAGTTTCTATCTTCCCTATTTCTATGGAAGAAATTCATTTTAGAAAAAACTTCTCCCAATGGTAATTTTTATCACCATTTCTATCCTAGGTGGCAATGATGTAGGATATAAACTTTCTAAGAGGGTCATAGAAATTCTCCTATCTCTCATGACAATTATTATTGGACCCCACATCATTAAATTGGTCCTTTTACTATGTGACGCATAGGATAGAAATAGAGAACCATTTGAGAGCATTTTTGTATGTCTACAATTTCTATCTAGAAACTCTTCCAACTAGGATAGAAATCTCCTTAGGCCTCGTTTGGTTCGCAGAATGGAAGGGAAAGGAAATCAATTGCTTGTCATTTCCTTTCCTTTGGAAAACTTTAATTCCTATTGATTTTTCTTTCCGATGTTTGGCAATGCCAAGAAATTTGGAAAGGAAAGTGAATACTTCAATGTGGGAAAGTGATTCCTTCCTTGGATGGATGGAATCACTTTCCCCCCTAATTTTTCTTCCATTGGGAATCACTTTCCTTTCCTCAATTCCTTGGACACCCAAACATAGGAAAGTAATCACTTTCCTTTCCCAACCGGGAGATTCCGCGAACCAAACGAGGCCTTAGCATACCAAACATGGAGATGATCTAAGCATACCAAACATGGGTAAGAAATTCAAATCCAAGTAGGATAAGAATTCAATTTTAGAAATCACCAAGTAGATAAGAACTCAATTTTAAAGTACAATGCCAAGTAGGATAAGAACTCAATTTTAGAAATCACCATTGGAGTTGGTCTAAGCATACCAAACATGGATAAGAAATTCAAATTCCATTTTCAAGCCTCAAACTTGAACCAAACGGTCCCCTAAGTGTAGGGGTGAGCTTTAAAAAAAAAGGGGTAAACTTGTATTATAGTGTGCAAACAATATTATGCTAGTGTTTGTTTTATATATACGTGCCAGAGAAGAGACTAATAGCTACAAACCCTAGGAAAATGCAACAAGATTCTTATTCTAGGATGTCATGTGTTTTTAACATTGAAAACAGGAATATTAATTTCTAGCTAACACAACATGACCCCTCTGTCTATATTTGATAGTCTAGCCTCACATGTCACTTAATAGATTTGATGTATATAGTAAGTACTTTTATGGTTCCAAGTAGAAATTGCTACAAAAAATAATGTGAGCAGAATGCATGAAGATTTCTATTCAAAATCTGAACTCAAAGTATGGACTCCAAACCAATGCAATAAACCTTATTACATATGCCTAGAACATAACAAATTAATACAAAAGCCCTGTGACAAGTACTTGAAGATCTCACTCCGATGCCGCGATTGACATGGTCAGATCTGAAGTACTAGCCAAGGAGCGGTGTCGTCGACGTCGGTGCTAAACTCCATAGGAAGTGTATGTCACGATCTGCAGGTGCCCCTTTTTTCATGGATAGGGGAGGGGAGGAGAGCGAGAGGGAGAGCATACTGCGAACATCTTCGAGATCCTTATTGTCACTAATCGAGTTGGTACTCAAACTCAATTTCAAGTCGGGCATGCAATTAGCCTCTTTCGTCACCATCTTCTTACTCGTTTCTGGAAACTTGCAGTACTTGATGTCATTGGACTGGTTCATCCGTGCCTGCACCAACAAGAACACAATTAATTGAGGACTTGGAAATCATATAGGATCATCAGTCTATTTAATTTAATAGGTTAATTTGTATAAGAGTACCAGGTTTAGATCTAATTAGACTTTGGATATTGGGTTTATCCGTTTTAGACTTTGGGTACTCGAACTTTTTTAGTGACATATTTAGTGACGAAATTGGACTTTTATGACAAAATGAGTCTTTTATTGACGAATGCTCGAAACTAAAATGTGTCACTAAAAAGCTCAAGTATCCAAAATCTAAAACAGACAAATCCGGTACTCAAAGTCTACGTACCCTTATAAAAATAATACTAATTAAATTGGTGACAACAATATTCTCAGAATGGACAACAGTAATGTACAAACATTACATTCCCATTTTAGTAGTAATGAACAAGTAAATGGCTCCATCAGTTGTGCAACATCAACAACTATATCTAGTCCTTGGCAAATCCGTGTCTCGTGAGCTTTAATTTGGTACTTAGACAAATTAACAGCCTGTCTTATGTTTTGGATGCATTGAAAAGTTGGGCAACGATTTGTAAATTAAAGGATTACTTTGGCTATTGGTCGAGCCGAGCGTGCCTTATATGTTGTCTGAATAGAAATGGCCAGTTATATATAGTACACACACACACAAAAGACCAATGAGGCACATACACATGGCTAGCCACAAGACACACACACGTGTGCACAAATCCAAACACTTGGTGTGCATCACCTTCGTATCTACGCTTGTGATACGGCAAAGATACTTATACCAAGGAATCCTAATTGTGATTGAGTATCCTCTCATCATAATATCATATTTACTATATCCTATCGCAGGCTCGCAGTAGTACAACTAAGTCGTTGCACTACCACGACATCGTAGTAATTGTGAAGCCTGATCTGCATGGGCCACCACAAAAACGTGTCACGACCCGCACCCAATGTTGGGACACGAGTGCGTGACGACGCCCAGAACGTTATCTAGGTCTACTATACTAACTATAACAGTGTATATCATAACCTGTTAAGATAATCATCTCCAAACGGAGGACAAGAATGATAATATTCATACTCAATCACAAGACTATAAGTCTACATCATGCATTCAGAAACAATAATTCTGGAATTACCTCAAAGTGAAATGAGCTTTGCTCGAGTCGAGGCCAAAGTCTGTTGCTCTTGATCATGAGATTGTGCGAATTGGACTCAATGTACTTGGCCTTGTTGATGTTGTAGTAGGAGCTGCTCAGTTCATTATTTCCAAGGATGGAATTGGTCGGCAGCAGATGTGCAGAAGCAACCTTTGGGTCGTGCCGGAAGATGGTAACTGTTTGATCAGTACTTCCATTACTATTTGCGGCGAACACATCGCTAAAACCAAACAGATGGGCGTCTTTCCTGAAGATCTCGTCGCGGATCAAACCTCTGGAGCCTTGGCTCCTGATGAGTGTCGTCCTCATTGCCTTTTGATGATTGATAGCCCAATCCAAGTTGCTACAGACAAGATGAAATGACGAAAATTACTCTATGATTTCTTTAACTGAAAAAAAATTTTGAAATTGGAAATCAAAAGAAAACACAGACAAATTATGCCGTTTCAACAAAACTTTACTTTGCAAATTGGTTATATATATATGGACAACAATTTTCTATGGAACCAAGGACGTACCTAGGTAGAGGGCTGGGGTGGCTGCCCACCCCCAAATTTTTTTTTTTTCATATATAATTTTTTTTGAATTTTTTTTATGTGAGTCAGTCTATACCTAGTCTACCCTAACACACTCCGGCCCACCCCAACTCAAGTTTCTGATTCCGCCCTTGTATGGAACCTTCTTTAACCTAAAATCCAGCCAAAAAAGAAAAAAGTAAACTTTTAAGGTACAATCACTCAGCATGACATGCACTCCACTAATTAACAAGGGGGCGGTCCAGTGGTAAAGAAGAGGAAGAGTGGGTGTGGGTTCGTATCCGTGTAGGCAAAATTGAAGTAAATAGAAGACCGATCTTGGTGCTAGAAGCTCATGACAAGGACAATTATTAATGGTTGGTCTTATCTCGAAATAAAACAAACAATACACACGCTCCACCAAGTTTCGAGACCGCGGACTTTACCCTAACACCATAAAGGTCTTCATCATTTGAGTCCTCCCATGTCTTATCCTAAATGCTAACTAAGATGGACCCAATATGTCCAACACAACAATCATATAAAACTATAAAATTGTTACTTCTATATATATACTAAGTTAAAGCCATTACAAAAAACTCTAGTATTATATTGAGAAAAATTATATCCTAATTTTAACACGCCCCGCCCCCTTATAAGGTTATCAAAGTCCTTGACACTTCGGAAATTTTTTTTTTTAGAGCATTGATGAGAGTTAATATTTATATTATTCAACACGGCCATGCATGTCAATATTATTCAACACGTTATCGATTTCGTGAATCGCACGAGATCTGGATTCACATGCAATATTGTAAAATTTACCTAAAATGCGCATTATAGAATATTCAAATCTGGGTTGCTCAGGTACCTTGTTGAAGTCCATGCAAATTATACCAAAACTCTAGAACATTGGGGATGGTTGAGGGTTAATATTTATATTTCTTCAACACAGGTTGAAGGCTAATTCTTGATATTTGTATAAGTTTCTTTTTATAAAATTGGGTTAAAACATGCTGCTTCAGAGGAGATCCAAACCCCGTTCGTTTTTCGTACCATGTTAAAGTCTCTAACTTTGCATCAAGTCTAGAGTTATAGTAAGGGTTGATAGCTATATATTTGTTAGTTCAAATACACTAAACTTTGCTAAGTGAATATGAAGTGTAAATTAGTTCTTTATCTAAAACACAAATAGTGCTATGCAATCATTCCCAATGAGGTAGCTTCTCATTCCACTAGATGGGGTTTATGGCAAGCTCCTCTTGAGAGGATCCTTGGATACAACCTTCTAGGTTTAGAAATTGACTCCTGTCATATATCAGTTGCCACTTGATTTCAGTTTTAAGTTGTTATCGGATGGAAATGAACTTCAATTATTGATGACAACTCATGATTTTGATAGTAAAGCCACATGTTTAAGATGCTTGATCTCCTTTTATATATACCTGTAGTAATTAGAGTTTGTTGGCTGTTGTGGCTGTCCTCCTCCAAAGAAATTGTTGAACCGGTCGAGGTCGTTGATCTTCTCGCGTTCAAGAAAACCCTTGTGATCCATTATGAGGGGCTTCTTGTGTTGAAATAACTCAGAAATGCTCTCTCCTCTTCTGGGCAGATAAATATGTGTTGATGATACAACTGCACAAAAATAGCATTATGTTCATCAAGTAGGTTTTGGTTTCTATCCATGGCATGCAAATTTGTGAATGTGTTTAATTTATGTTCATCAAGTAGGTTTTGCCAGCTTTCCTCCACATGAAGAAAAGGAATGAAGAAAATCAAAATGTTTCAATAGTTTGTTATCAATTTTCTTTAACCTTTAGTATAGATCTTGACTAGTAGTGATTAACAGTGTTTTACATGATATCCTTAATTACTCCTTTCATATTGGGATTAACTATGGCTACTAATCTAGAAGCTAAAATTCAAGTTCACTTAATCACTCAGAGGGAAATTAGTTTAAGTATATATATACTAAACAAGTCTTTTACAATAATATTTCACATAATTATCCCTTATTTTTCGTCAGTTTGCTTGGCTTTCGTTTCTCGTAATTTTGGTTTTATTAGTTGGAGCATGGAGAGCTAGGAAAAACCTAAGATCTCGAACCTGAAGAAGAAATCGAGGATTTCACTTGCCCTAAATCATCCAGCTTCTTGTTTCGGTACATCTGGAGAGACAATAAAATTAAGCAATTAGAGGTATAATTATAAGAAATTTTCTTTTCGAAAAAGTGGACCAAATTAACATATGATAAGAATGTTAATGGAAATTCATGAGGTTTCCTTTAGCCTCACCTGCAAATGGCTCTTTATGTGAGAAATATTAAGTCCCCTCACATTCATCATCTGAAGAACCAACTTTGGAGTAGCTCCTGCAGCATTTGTACCATATTTTGATGAGTAGTGATCAACAGAAGTACCCAAAATCCAAAATTTTCTAAATAAATATTTCTTCGTTATATAACTTCAATTACCTAATAAACATACACATAATATTTTAGTTATACATTTACGAATAATTGATTATTTAGGAATTGAGAATGACGGAAATTGCTGTACTTTCTTGGCCACCCAGTCTCTCTATGGCAAGAACAAAGGACCGGTGCAGATCGGGGGTCCATCGCAGCCTCGGCATTTTAGAACGGTTGTACTGCCTCACGGTGAACGTCCCCCTGAACGTGCTGCCCTTCTTGTTGTTGTTCTCGTCGTCATGGTTGTTGGTATTGCCATTGCTGTTATTGTTCCCTTCTCCTGCTGCCTCCTCATAGGCACTCTCCGGTCTCTCCTTGTCCACATGGTGGTGGCCGTGATCGTGGTGGTGGTCGTCGTTGTCACAATCCTCCTCTATGCTCCCACCTGTCACTGCATCTTCGTTCAGGTCAAGGGTTGGCAGTGGCCTCTTTCTGATCTTCGGCGATTGGCTACTCGTTGTGCTACTCCTCTCGCGCTTCCTCTCCACCTCCTTGCTGTCGGCCTCCTCCTGATCCATCTATCTATGCAGTTGGCGGTGAGGTTCGGAGAGGCAGACTATCCAAGAGGAAGCCGAAGGAAATTATCATCAAGAAGAAGTTTGGTGGTGCAACAAGGAAAAATAATTAGAAGTAGAAAATTAAGGAGAGAATAGTTTACTATGGGAGAAGAAGACGTCGACAAGTATTCCTTGCATTGACCATGTTTACGTACTATTTTAATTCATTTCCAAAACCTTGAATGTTGTACGAGGAAATTAAAGAAAGAAACTTTCATGGCAAGACATGGTTTAACTCTTACTAGGTTACCACAGTGTCAGCAGTTTTCATTTCATTTCCCACTTACAAACTATTTAAAAAAATTGAATAATCTAATGATTCTGACACATAAAAAGTTTACACTTGGTGGCTCTAAATTTTTTTTTTTGGGTTATTTAGTAATAGGGTCTCACACACACACACACACACACACACACACACACACACACACATATATATATATATATATATATATATATATATATATTGTTGTAACTCATGGTAATCCTTCATGTTCCCAAGTGACTCTTCACCTTTGTAACTCCCAAGTGACTTTTCACTTTGTAACTCCCAACCTCTCTCTCCCAATATAAAGAGAGGTTGAGATGGCTTGTAGAGACACATTGAGATATATTGATATACATTGAGAGGTTGAGCTAATTGTCCACACAACACATTATCAGCACCTTGCTCGTGCAATGCCGAAGACCCGACGTACCGATCGTTTTTTCACTTTCTTCCACCATAAGGTAAGAAAGGTAAATTTTTTTTGTTAATATACTCTTCATTTTGAGTAGTTGTGGTTGGTCCATTTTCTAAGTTTCTGAGATCGGTAGGAGAAATTGTAGTTGAGTGATTTTTTTTCTCTTCTATTCGTCTAGTGAATTTTTCGTCTTCTACTTAGACTCTTCATGGTTCACATTAAAATTCTATGTTTACGATGGTTCGATTGTGTATTGCATGATGTTTCCGACTTATTTCAGTCGTCACGAAATTTATTTTTCATCCGAATTCCGTTCCCAACATGAATTTGGACATATTTACTGTTTAAGAAATGAAGTGTGTGATTTTTAAGAGTAGTAGAAGCTTTCGTAATATATACTCAAAAAAAAAATTGAAAAATATATACGAGTAAATTTTTTTTATCAAATATATTTTGTTACGAAAATATACTTTGGTAAAACACAATATTTTGTTCAAATTTTTTTTTTATCAAAATATACTTTGGCGTGTTTATCAAATAGTCTGCTGTATATATTTTGGTAAAAGACATTTTTCTGAAAAATTTTTAAACTGGCAATTTCAAAAAAAAAATTGTTTAAATAGTACTTATCCCAACAAAATATTTGTTAGTTTTTTTTTTGAAAAAATAATTTTTTTTGAAAAAAAAAATTCATGTTGACAAAGAAAATTTAAATGCTAACATTTTTTGGTAATGATGGATTTGGAGAGCCCCGGCGAGCACCTCACTGCCATCTGCGCCCTGCCGAGCACCTCAGTAGCATTTTTTTTTCTTTATGTTACTCAGTGAATTATTGTAACAGATGGGTAGTAAAATTGTATTTTTTTTCTCGCTATTTTTTTGGCGTCGCTTCATTAGACGTCGGAAAAATAGTTGACATTTTTTTTGGTGCCGCTTGCTTAGGCACAAATTCTTTTGTGTTATTGCTTGTTTATGTTGTACGTTTTTTTTAACGTAATAACGAAAAATCTTGAAAAATTGTCTTGGCTACATAAACAAATTCTGGCACCGCCAAATTTGGGCCTTCCAAAATAATTGTTTTGGCTAATAATTTTTCAAAGGCAACGCTCATTTTGAGCACGCACTAAATTGTCACCTATTTTGCACAGTTCGCAAATAGTGTGAATTTCTTAAAAAATTTTATTTATTCTTACATTTGAAAAAAAAATTACGAAGTCTCTCCGAATAGGCTCACCTATTTGGGTATGATGTCAGAAAGAACTTGGGGCTTGGTTCTTAAGAGGTCCTCGGTGACCCTCCTCCCTCATTTTTTCGTCTGGTCATATTCACGTAGAGCTACTGAAAGGGGTTGACCGAATATTTTTTTTGGCTCAAATTGTATTTATAATTATGCATTTTTACAAGAAACTAATTGAACTCTCTATATCGGCCCATCGATCGATATAAGAAAAAAAAATTTAAAACAAAAATTGTTTTTTCAAAACCGTTGGTTTTATTTACGATTGTTTGTTGTTGCTTATACAAACCAAATCCATATAAACCTGTCGTTTTATATGTTGACTGATCAAGATTTTTCTCCTGTTGTAGAAAAATGTCGATCAAGATTGATTTTTCCATCCTTGAAGCCTCTGGCAAGAACTACTTGGACTGGACGCAAGACATCCAGAACCATCTAGATGCGCAGGGCCTCTTGGACGTCATCTATAACGAAGAAGAGCGTGAAGTAGAAGTCACTCGCTCAATGAACGCCAAAGCGATGATTCTATTCCACAGGCATTTATCTGACGCCATGAAGACGGAGTTCATTAAAATCTCCTCGCCGAAGACGCTATGGGACTCTCTGAAAGAGCGCTTCGACCACCAGAAGACCATATGGCTGCCTGAAGCGCGCCATGACTGGTTAAACCTGCGTTTCCAAGACTTCAAGAGTGTAACTGATTACAACAATGAAGTCTGCAGGATTCGATCACTTCTCCAATACTGCCGTGAGATATTAACCGACAGCGATCTATTGGAGAAAACATACACCACATTTCCTTCCACTGACAACTTGCTCCAGAAGCAATACCGTCAGTCTAAGTTCACCAAGTTTTCCGAGCTCATCACCCAGCTTTTACTAGACGAGAAGAACAGTCTCATTTTAATGAGAAACAACAATTCTCTTCCTGCTGGAACAAAGGCAATTCTAATGCCTGATGCAAATGCTCTCCGTGGACCAAATCTACAGTGGAAACGAGACAAGGGCTAGTCGTCCCAGCCAAGGAACAGAGGCGAGTTTAAGTCTCGTCACCCAAAGCGAGGTTCTAACAAGAACCAAGGACCTTTGACTCCTAGACAGTCTCATGGTAAGAACCAACGGGCCAGTCGTCCCAAAGCGAGAGTGGAAGGCCAAGCGCCTACTCTCTGCTACAAATGTGGTACTTATGGTCATATGCAATGGACTTGCAGGGCAACCCCCCCAAGAAGTTGATAACTATCACAAGGGGCGCCGGGCCGAAGCAAATCTGGTCAACGAGTGCGAAAATCTAAATCTTGAGACCCCCAATTTTATAGCAGAAATGGAAGAATAAATCTCCATTTTCTCTCTATATTTGATTTAAGTCATGAAACTTTTGGTGGTTTGTATTTTCTGTTTTCTCGATAAATTAAAGTTCTATTTCGAGCACTTTCCTCAAACGTGTGACAAACTTTAATTTTCTTTACTTATAGGCATGGACCACGGGACAGTAGATTGTCTGGTTGATAGTGGAATGACTCACACTATCTTGAGAGATAAATCATACTTTATCTCCTATACGCCTAAAGTAACCTCAGTGACAACCATTTTGGGACCCTCAACCCTTGTTCAAGGTTTTGGCAAAGCCCGTTTTTCGTTGTCCAATGGTACTCCCGTTGAAGTATCAGAGGCCTTATATTCTCCAAGGTCCAGTCGTACCTTACTGAGTTTTAAGGATATTCGAGAAAACGGATTTCATGTTGAAACTGCTCGAGAACATGGCTTCGAGTATCTTTTCATTACCTCCACTCAGTACGGCCAAAAGCGTATCATGGAGAAGTTGAAAAGTCTTTCAAGTGGTTTGTATCTCACTACGATACAACACATCGAGAGTAATCTCATCATTCGCTGAGCGCCAGTTGATGAGAGCATTTTTATGCTATGGCATGACCGGCTGGGTCATCCGGGTCAAAATACGATGCTTCGCACTATAAATGCATCGCATGGGCATCCTCTTGGAGGAAAGAATTTTGTTATAAATCCGAAAAGCCTTTGCCAAGCTTGCTCGATTGGGAAGACGAATCTCAAGCCGCTCTATGTGAAACCTACGAGATTGGTTTCTCAATTCCTTGAAAGAATTCATGGAGATATTTGTGGACCAATCCAACCAACATGCGGACCATTTAAATACTTCATGGTTTTGGTTGATGCATCGACTAGATGGTCACACGTAGTGTTGTTGTCCACCCGAAATGCAGCGTTTCCTAAACTCCTCGCCCAGATCATTAAGTTAAGGGCTCACCATCCGGATTATCCGATAAAGTCTATTAGACTTGATAATGCCGCGGAGTTTACATCGAAGACTTTCGATGACTATTGCATGACTTTGAGAATAAATTTTGAACACCCTGTTGCGTATGTTCATACCCAAAATGGCCTAGCGGAAGCTTTTATAAAGTGACTGCAAGTGATAGCACGGACCTTGGTTATGAGCACCAAACTCCTACTATCTACATGGGGCTACACAATTTTGCATGCTACAAATTTGGTCCGTCTGAGGCCCATGGCCACCCAACCACTTTCCGCGTACCAGCTGGTTACTGGATGTGAGCCTGACATCTCACATTTACACGTGTTTGGGTGCCTAGTCAATGTTCCAATTGAGCCGATAAGGCGTTCAAAATTTGGACCTCAGAAGCAACGGGGAATATATGTCGGTTATAACTCCCCGTCCATCATTCGCTATTTAGAGCCCTTGACAGGCGATCTCTTTACCGCGAGACTCGCGGATTGTGACTTTGATGAGGCAATCTTCCCGTCGTTAGGGGAAGAAATGCACGCTAACGTTGATGAGGAACGACGTGAATTAGCGTGGCATGTGCCCGCTTTTGCTCATCATGATCCCCCTCTACACATAGTGATAAGGAAGTGCAGAGGATTCTAGGTCTGCAAGATATTGCAAATCAAATGCCAGACGCATTTAGCGACCTAGCAAAAGTCACGAGATCAATTATACCTGATACAAATGTGCCTGCAAGGATAGACGTCCCTGAGAGACGCCATGTTCCTGTGAAACATGTTGCTCCGGTCGAACCCGCCGAGCAAAGGACGCTGCCATCGGCCGTCCAGTCCGCCACTATTCCCAAAAAGAAGGAAAGACCGGTTGGTTCCAAAGATGTTCTGCCCTGGAAGCGAAAAAATCTTGTTAAAAGTATTTTGCCACATGAGATCATTAAGGATCACGGCGATGTATTAGAAGAGCGCGTTCCAGATGAAATGCCTATTCCTAATCATGTCGATAACCTCGAAATATCCGTCAAGTACGCTAGCTTAGACGATATTTTGAAGCGAAATAAAACTGTCATCGATGATGTGTTCATATACTCAGTGGCCACTGACATTATGAGCAATAATAACATGGAACCTCGCAGCGTTGCCGAGTGTCAACGACGAACGGACTGGCCACAATGGAAACAAGCAATCCAGGCTGAATTAGATTTCTTAGCGAAAAGAAGCGTGTTTGGACCTGTAGCTCCAACACCACCCAATGTTAAACCAGTTGGTCACAAATGAGTTTTTCTAAGGAAGCGTAATGAGAATAATGAGATTGTGCGATACAAGGCTCACCTTGTGGCGCAAGGCTTCTCATAACGCCCTGAAATTGATTACGAGGAGACGTATTCTCCCGTAATGGACGTCATAACGTTCTGCTACTGTAGTGCCCCGTCCCGCAAAGTCAATCGGAGGAATCGAAACGCCGACGGCGTTCGGACTTAGCCTTGCAACGGCTTGCTCGGAGACATCGCTCAGGTGGGGTAGTTTCGGTGAACTCTCCTCATCTTTGCCTTCACATAATAAATCGTGTTTTCAACTTGCACAAGTTAGACTTGATAATAAAAGCTACGCATCCACATAGCTAAGGGAATAATCCCGACGGGTCAAAATGAGTTAGAACATGGAAAACGTCCCACGGTCGGCTTAGAGTTGGTGCACGGCGTGCTTTGAAAATGACACTCGATCCTTCGTCCCGTGGCTTGGGAGAAGGAAAGTTGGTCTGCGGTACAAAAGCTGAGAGTTAGCCTAAGTCATAGGCGTCGCCGCACAAATGCTTGCTAAAGCATGCACGGTTCTGTCCCGCAAGGCTTGGCATAGCCTTTGCTCGTCCCTTGGGTTAAGTTGTAGGCTTGAGTGAGTTAGGCAAAGTAATGCCGGTCGACCTAAGTTATTCTACGTGCTGTCCCGCTCATTCTGCGGTTGTCAAGTTAAATAGTCCCACGATTCCAAGGCCCGTCATATGGAGTATGACATGGGCGATAGCGTCGCGTAGAACACGAGTCGGTTTAAGGCACGAGCCACGGTTGGTTCAGTGGAAAGTTATCCACGGTCGGTCGACACTTAAAGGAAACATGCTATGTTCAAGTTAAGTTGGAAGGCTATGCAGTAGCCGTTCCCTGAGTTCAAAGAATGTTAAGTCTAAGCGATGGTTAGTCGCCGAGGCAACCCTGGTTAGGGGCTCTGCAAAGGAAGTATAAAAAATGGAAAGAGTAAAACAACCAAGTAAATGAATTGATCACATAACAAGCCCAAACTGTATCCTAAAACACTCCATGTAACCCTTATGAACTTGGACAACTTGTCGACAAGGGGTGGTTTCTTCGAGCGGCACCCCGGGGCCACGGGACCGACTCGGCCTAGGAAGAAACTGGTTGTAGCCGAGCTGGGTAATAGGCAACGCTGGTTAGGCGATCGGTAAGGCGGGGACTTTCATCGGGGCTCGCTACCTGCGTTGAAAGGGTCCCGTACTGCCAGGCTACGTCCAAGGCGGCTGGTTAGGCCAATCCCATAACAAACACTTAATAATAACTGTTTTCAACTAACATGGTAAGGTTTGTTTCGGCACGGGCGGCAATCCGTGTGTGTGCCTTTGGATTGAGTTGAACATGTATGAGTTAAAGAGACACAATGTCGGAGCCTAAGATTTGGCTACAGCGAAAGCGACGTGCTTCGGCACGAGATGTGGCGTCGACTGTTAAGTTGCGAGTTAAGTCAAAAAGGGCCGTAGGGCATGTTGTGTGAAGTTGCGTTGAGTTATGAGGCACGGCCGCGTTGTCACAACACAAGTATAAGCAAGACTAAACAAGGAGGCACTGCCTCGGAGGTATTGAAGCACGAATCGAGTTGTGGCACGACCAAGTCGTTACGTCCCAGAGTTTGGCACGGAAGATAAGTATAAGTCGGCGCATTGACAATGCAAGCACGAGAAAGGTCTAGAGACAAGGAAATGGAGTCTTTCGTGTAGCTGCGTCTCCGATTATGGCCGTAAGGTAAACACGACTTGATAGGTAACGTTGTCGGCACGAGAAGTGGTCTAGCGACAAAGTATGAGTTAACGTTGACATTACAAGCACGGGATGGTTCTGATACACAAGTTGCGCTAAGGCGCCGGTCCTAAAACTGATCCTAAGGCAAGACTAGAAAGACAATCGAAAGGGATTTAAGCTGCACAAAGTAAATGAACGTGTAGGTTTTGTATGGGTGGGCGAGAAGCTCACTCCACCAGTACAGTGGTACTGACACCCACACAGTGTTTCATGTGCAGGCACAGGTAGAAGCTCATGGCGCGGAGCTCGCTTGGATGCGTCGAGGCACGGAGTTCCTTGGCGAGTCGAAGCGTGCGGTCGCGTGATCCGAAGACTTATACAAGACATAATGTATGGACATCGCCTTCCGAAGCTTCCGCTGGATTCAAGTATTGTATCGAGAGATGAGAGAGAGCAGAGTGACTTGTAATTGAGAGAAAAGAGAGCTTGAGAGACATTGTAAATTGGCCTTGCGCCCACTGATGTAATCTTGAATTCAATATCAATAAAAGAGTGTTCTTTGAAATACTTGTGTTCGTGTGTTCTTTAAATTCCGCTACTATTATTCAATGTCTCTGCTCGGGACTTCTGTGCGACGACCCCGTCGCAGCCGCTGTAAATCGGCCGTTATGGAACCCGCCTTGCACGGGCGCAATCTAGGCTCATGCGGCATCACGCCTTAGCGAGGACGATCGCTCCTACTGGAGCGGGACGTGACATAGTGGTATCAGAGCACGGCTTTACGTCCTTGGACCGTCGATTGAATTCTTTAACTTTGATGTTTCCGCAAAACTCTGTTGCTTTCGCAAGTTGTTATCGTTGGTGCGCTCTCTCTCAAATGTCCCTCGGCATGTCCATACAATAAGTCTAAATATTTTCGAAAGCTCGTACAAGCGTTCAATCTAACGCATCGGTAGGCCGTTGCCAAATGCGTCGATAGGGCCTTTGTGCCGAACGTTGCAAACTTGACTCGATAGAAAATATGTGCTATTGTTAGCAAAGTCGTACGTGTGCCCGAATAGTCCTACGTTGACCTTAGCAAGTCACGTGCATGCCTAATTAGTCCAACGTTGACCCTAGTAATTGAGCGTGCAAACTCGGGATATAGTCCGCACAGGATGGCTATGCATACGGCCTTTTGGCTAAGTTGTGTTTCGCGTCGCGCACCTCGACCCTTGGTGCAAACGAGTTGCGAGCGATAGTAAGTATCGTTCGGTCAGGAACGGAGATACACTTAGAGTGTCTATCGATAGGAACGCTATCGGACTAACGCTTAGGCGTACACGGAAGATTGATTTGGATTTCGAGGAAATAGCGCGAACGACTTAGTGCGTTGATACGACGCGAGCGACTACGCTAGCGATTCGTCGAACGAATCTGAAGGATGTCTTAGCGGATGACGCAAATGTGATTGAGGACTAGATCTTATGGCTTGAATCCGAGTGGTGTATGTGATAGGTTCGGAGAAGAATAAGAATGAGTGTCGACGACTAGTCGAGTGGCTCGAATCCGAGTGGTGTATGGTTTGACTTGGGAAATTGTTCGAGTGAATATTGAGGATTACGAGTATGTCGGCGAGGCGATACGATCGCGCAAAGCCTTAGAACGTGTCACGTTTAGTTGGTCGTGACTTCGAATGTCCCGAACGAGCATCTCGTTCGGACAACTTGTGAATGAGCAATGCGAGTTAGAAAACGTTTCGGAACGATGAATGAAATTGAATGGTCTTGATCGAGGAAACTTAGAGGATCGCGCGTGCGATATCGGATTGATGCAAATGAAATATGACTTGAGTTTTGAATAACGATCTTGAAACGAGCTTGAGGAAAAGCGACTGAACTTGATCTTGTGTATCGAGAAAATAGAGGAATATCCAGTTCGGACAATAGCATCAGTCGCACGACTCGAAATTTGGTTGCAAAGGAAGATCGTCAGGTTACGCATATCGTCGATGGTATTGAGGCGTATCAAAGATCGATATGCGATAACTCGGGGGTACTCTGACTCGGCAAATGACGATCGTGCAAATGTCATTGTTACGATGGATGCTATAATCGGGATGTTAAAATGTGTCGAGGAAACGATAGACTTGGCTCGAGGATTTTCTAAGTTGAACGAATGACGATCGAACTATCGAATTTCGGGTGGATGAAAAAAAAATGGAATGTTTGGATTTGCTTCGTCGACAACCACAACGTTGATGTTCTTGTCTTATGCGAGTGCTACTCAAGCCTCGCACATGCGTCATGCCGATTAGGGCGATCACTCTGCGTGAGCGCTGGTATGGTGATGCATACAGCGGGAGTGATCGAACTTGCACGGTGCGACAATTTGTGCTTCGACTTGTGGTTTGACGCGAAGATAGACTCGAGATTGAATTGGTGTGCTTGTCGATTGAACTTGAGGATTGAGTAGGTCCAATCCGCGTATCGAGAATGAATGAGTCTAAACTCAAACAAGAGTTACGCCCCGATGAGAATGATTATTCTGCGGGTGCGTTGCATGGTGATTCATGAACCACCGTGGATTATCGGACTCGCGTGAGATTGGGGTGCAACGTATTGTCGAGCGAGACGACCTCGTGATCGAATACATGAATTGGTTAGAATTGGTGATTTGAATGGATTCGAATACGCGCAACGAATACGCTGAGGCGAATAGGTGATCGTGCTTGATGTTTAGAAATCTGAGTGACGTGAGCTTGGGTAGAAAATCCCGTACTACCGACCTTGGTTTGACCCTAGGATTGGGGTCAGTGTTGGCATTATTGTTGGGGAACTATGATTCCAATCCTGACATTGACTTAGCCTCGAAAAGAAATGGCCTAGCGGTTAGGCAAGACGCCCTGTTTCATGAGTTATAAACCGAAGGATTGATCTTGAGGATTGGAATGGATAGATGGTGCAAATCACGAATATAGGAAACCCTGCTCACGAGACTCGGCTGACATGCATATATTCAGGGACGCTTGGATATGTGTACGATACGACTCGAGTGAGAATGACAAATTTTCTATCATGCGGCTTTGCTGAGTGCATGTATTTTGGGGACGCTTGGAATGCATGCACGATCCAGCCAAGTGATACGAGGAGTTCAAGCAAGGCTTGAAAGATGGGAGTGTGTCGAGATATTGAAATCGTGTTAAAGGAAAGTTTGGTAATAGTGCGAGCGTGGCTCGGAAATCGAAGGAACGCGTAGGCGAAATGTGTACGACTAAGTCTTGGCCATAGAAATGGTAGGATAGCTTGCCTTCAGGAAAGTCTCGAGGACGAGACTTGTTCTGAGTGGTGTATGTTGTAGTGCCCCGTCCCGCAAAGTCAATCGGAGGAATCGAAACGCCGACGGCGTTCGGACTTAGCCTTGCAACGGCTTGCTCGGAGACATCGCTCAGGTGGGGTAGTTTCGGTGAACTCTCCTCATCTTTGCCTTCACATAATAAATCGTGTTTTCAACTTGCACAAGTTAGACTTGATAATAAAAGCTACGCATCCACATAGCTAAGGGAATAATCCCGACGGGTCAAAATGAGTTAGAACATGGAAAACGTCCCACGGTCGGCTTAGAGTTGGTGCACGGCGTGCTTTGAAAATGACACTCGATCCTTCGTCCCGTGGCTTGGGAGAAGGAAAGTTGGTCTGCGGTACAAAAGCTGAGAGTTAGCCTAAGTCATAGGCGTCGCCGCACAAATGCTTGCTAAAGCATGCACGGTTCTGTCCCGCAAGGCTTGGCATAGCCTTTGCTCGTCCCTTGGGTTAAGTTGTAGGCTTGAGTGAGTTAGGCAAAGTAATGCCGGTCGACCTAAGTTATTCTACGTGCTGTCCCGCTCATTCTGCGGTTGTCAAGTTAAATAGTCCCACGATTCCAAGGCCCGTCATATGGAGTATGACATGGGCGATAGCGTCGCGTAGAACACGAGTCGGTTTAAGGCACGAGCCACGGTTGGTTCAGTGGAAAGTTATCCACGGTCGGTCGACACTTAAAGGAAACATGCTATGTTCAAGTTAAGTTGGAAGGCTATGCAGTAGCCGTTCCCTGAGTTCAAAGAATGTTAAGTCTAAGCGATGGTTAGTCGCCGAGGTAACCCTGGTTAGGGGCTCTGCAAAGGAAGTATAAAAAATGGAAAGAGTAAAACAACCAAGTAAATGAATTGATCACATAACAAGCCCAAACTGTATCCTAAAACACTCCATGTAACCCTTATGAACTTGGACAACTTGTCGACAAGGGGTGGTTTCTTCGAGCGGCACCCCGGGGCCACGGGACCGACTCGGCCTAGGAAGAAACTGGTTGTAGCCGAGCTGGGTAATAGGCAACGCTGGTTAGGCGATCGGTAAGGCGGGGACTTTCATCGGGGCTCGCTACCTGCGTTGAAAGGGTCCCGTACTGCCAGGCTACGTCCAAGGCGGCTGGTTAGGCCAATCCCATAACAAACACTTAATAATAACTGTTTTCAACTAACATGGTAAGGTTTGTGTCGGCACGGGCGGCAATCCGTGTGTGTGCCTTTGGATTGAGTTGAACATGTATGAGTTAAAGAGACACAATGTCGGAGCCTAAGATTTGGCTACAGCGAAAGCGACGTGCTTCGGCACGAGATGTGGCGTCGACTGTTAAGTTGCGAGTTAAGTCAAAAAGGGCCGTAGGGCATGTTGTGTGAAGTTGCGTTGAGTTATGAGGCACGGCCGCGTTGTCACAACACAAGTATAAGCAAGACTAAACAAGGAGGCACTGCCTCGGAGGTATTGAAGCACGAATCGAGTTGTGGCACGACCAAGTCGTTACGTCCCAGAGTTTGGCACGGAAGATAAGTATAAGTCGGTGCATTGACATTGCAAGCACGAGAAAGGTCTAGAGACAAGGAAATGGAGTCTTTCGTGTAGCTGCGTCTCCGATTATGGCCGTAAGGCAAACACGACTTGATAGGTAACGTTGTCGGCACGAGAAGTGGTCTAGCGACAAAGTATGAGTTAACGTTGACATTACAAGCACGGGATGGTTCTGATACACAAGTTGCGCTAAGGCGCCGGTCCTAAAACTGATCCTAAGGCAAGACTAGAAAGACAATCGAAAGGGATTTAAGCTGCACAAAGTAAATGAACGTGTAGGTTTTGTATGGGTGGGCGAGAAGCTCACTCCACCAGTACAGTGGTACTGACACCCACACAGTGTTTCATGTGCAGGCACAGGTAGAAGCTCATGGCGCGGAGCTCGCTTGGATGCGTCGAGGCACGGAGTTCCTTGGCGAGTCGAAGCGTGCGGTCGCGTGATCCGAAGACTTATACAAGACATAATGTATGGACATCGCCTTCCGAAGCTTCCGCTGGATTCAAGTATTGTATCGAGAGATGAGAGAGAGCAGAGTGACTTGTAATTGAGAAAAAAGAGAGCTTGAGAGACATTGTAAATTGGCCTTGCGCCCACTGATGTAATCTTGAATTCAATATCAATAAAAGAGTGTTCTTTGAAATACTTGTGTTCGTGTGTTCTTTAAATTCCGCTACTATTATTCAATGTCTCTGCTCGGGACTTCTGTGCGACGACCCCGTCGCAGCCGCTGTAAATCGGCCGTTATGGAACCCGCCTTGCACGGGCGCAATCTAGGCTCATGCGGCATCACGCCTTAGCGAGGACGATCGCTCCTACAGGAGCGGGGCGTGACAGCTACTTAATCAGTTTAGTAGTTTTCGAAAAACTAAATATGCAGCTCATGGATGTGGTCACAGCCTATCTCTACGGGAATCTGGACACAGAGATATACATGAGAGTCCCTGAAGGACTAAAGATGCCTGAATCAAGTAGTTCCCGACCACGGAACGCGTTCTCGATTAGACTGAGGCGTTCGTTATATGGATTGAAACAATCCGGGCGAATGTGGTATAACCGTCTAAGCGAATACTTGATCGGTTTGGGATACATTAATAACGAACTTTACCCATGTGTGTTCATAAAGAAATCCACTTCAGGATACGCAATCATTGCGGTCTATGTAGACGACATGAATCTCATAGGAACCGAAAAAGACTTGTCAGAAACTGCTGATATCCTGAAGAGGGAATTCGAGATGAAGGATCTTGGAAAGACACGGTTTTGCCTCGGCCTGCAGATCGAGCACCGTAAAGATGGAATTCTTGTCCATCAAGCGAACTACACCCAAAAGGTGTTGAGACGCTTTAGTCATTTTGACGTTAAGCCATCCGCTATTCCCATGATCGTCCGCTCTCTAGACATTACTAAGGACCCATTCCGTCCAAAGGAGGACGACGAAGAGATATTGAGTCCTGAGTTCTCTTATCTGGGTGCAATAGGCGCTTTATTGTACTTGGCCCAATGTACTAGACCGGACATCTCGTTTGCTGTGAATTGTCTAGCTCGACACAGCACTGCGCCAACACGCCGCCATTGGAATGGCATAAAAGACATTTTTTGCTACCTTAAGGGTACTACGGACTTGGGCTTGTTCTATCCCTACGCAGTTTTGAGTGAGTCCAACGCTCTTGGCACTCGAAACAACGCGACCCTTGTTGGCTACGCCGATGCAGGATACTTATCTGATCCGCACAAGGGGCATTCCCAATCTGGTTACGTCTTTACCATTGGGAACACGGCAATTTCTTGGAGGTCTCGCAAACAGACCTTAGTGGCTACTTCAACGAACCACTCTGAGCTACTCGCGCTCTATGAGGCGACTAGAGAGTGTGTATGTTTTCGAGCTGTTATTGGCCATATTCGAAGTACATGTGATCTTCCATATGACCCAGATGAACCTGTTGTCGTCTATGAGGACAATATCGCTGTTATTGATCAAGCGAAACATGGTTACATCAAAGGAGATTCTACCAAGCACATATCGCCCAAGTTGTTCTTTACACATAAACAACAAGCGCTTCAGAAGATTGAAGTGCAACACATTGGATCGGAGAATAACCGTGCAGACTTGTTCACTAAGTCACTGCCGAAACACTCGTTCCAGAAACATGTCAGAGCAATTGGACTTAGGAAACTTTCAGAGCTAGCCTAAGTGAAACATGTTTCCTGCACCCTGTTGTATGCATGTGAGGGGGAGCGCCCCAACGAGCGCCTCCAAACGCCCTGTTGTGCGTATATCCCGCACCCTGTCGAGTACGAGTGAAAAAGGAAGCATCCTGATGTATGCTTGTGTACTTTTTTTTCCCTTCGACCAAAGTTTTTCCCACTGGGTTTTCTTTGGCAAGGTTTTTAACGAGACACAGTTCAAATCTCTTATTCACTAAGGACTATTGTAACCAGGGGGAGTATCCAGTGTATACTTCTAATCCATCGTGTACTCTTTTGTCCTTCGATCAGCGGTTTTTTTTCCATTGGGTTTTCCCTGACAAGGTTTTTGACGAGGCACCTTTGCAATGGTTAGTTTACCCCCATCATCACTGACCTGTGTGTACTTTTGTCCTTCGACCGAAGTTTTTCCACTAGATTTTCTTTGGCAAGGTTTTTGACGAGGCACAAGTAGGTGGTCAAATTTGAATCAGCAAGCTACAGACAGATGAAGAAGCTCAGAGGTGTTTACAAGCAGAGTTTGTGAAGAGCCAAGGGGGAGTGTTGTAACTCATGGTAATCCTTCATGTTCCCAAGTGACTCTTCACCTTTGTAACTCCCAAGTGACTTTTCACTTTGTAACTCCCAACCTCTCTCTCCCGATATAAAGAGAGGTTGGGATGGCTTGTAGAGACACATTGAGATATATTGATATACATTGAGAGGTTGAGCTAATTGTCCACACAACATATATATATATAGCAAATGACCTCTAGCCTAGTGGTTAAGAGAGATGCATGCGGCCCGAGTGGTCAGGAGTTCGAATCCCAGTGGAAGCGATTCCAGAAACAATTTACCTGGTTCCAAATATATATATATATATATATATATATATATATATATATATATATATATATATATATATATGAGAATTAGAATTTAGGTCTCGAAAATGACCAACGTTAGAGTTTGGATTTCGAAATTACTGTTCACGTAGGCTAATGAAATGTAATTTCGAAACCCAAACTCTAACATTGGTCATTTTCGAGGCCAAACGCTAATTTTCATATAATATGAGACCATATTACTAAATATCCCTCCTTCTTCTTTTTGACAAGTTCTTACGGACAAGTAACTGTTGTATAGCTGTACAATAATAAAGGAAAAAATCAAGTTTCTTCTTACGTTGGCATATGTCCAACGACTCATTCTTCCTTTAATTTTTTTTAATAGCTTTCAATATCAATGATTTCTCATTAAACATCATTCAATTTTTGGGATATAGAGTTGCCTATATATTGAGCTCCATTCTCCTCCTTTAGACCTACAAAAAAAATAATTTCCTCTACAGAAACTCTCTCCAATTCTTGTCGCTCTCGAATTTCTGTTGCTTCGTTGTTGCTCTGGGCAGAGCTAAGTCAGGGTCGCTCTCTCTACGTCGTGTGCGACAAAGAGATTCCGGTAAAGCGGAAAGTTTACCACTAGGAGCGTTCGGATCCAGTCTGCACATAGACCCGGACTATCTCTTAGGGCAGTGCTTCGTGCACGACTTTTCCGGAGGCCGGTAATTTTAATTTAATTTATTTTCTTGCAGATTTTAATCCAAAGTTTTTGAAGAAAATTTCAACAATCTAAGAGATAATCCGTATATATAAATATATTTTTGTTACTGTTCATTTTGCCTCTAATAATATATATATCTAGATATATATTCTGTTACTACAAAACGAAATAGACACGAGTCTTTCTTGTTCGTAAGCATACTTGCTCACTGTCAGTTTAATTGTTTGTTACATCTTAGTAAACAGTAGTCTTTCTAAAAGGAAATAGATAGAAGTCTTTCTAAATATATACATCTAAATAGATTCTGTAACAATTTTGAGTAAGCTTATTTGCTTGTATTGCTTAACAAAGTTTGTCTTGCTGTAGCTAATTTTGGTTTTGTTAAATATTTAGTATTTAATATTTAAATTCGTTGCTTGCTATTCTTAACAAAGTTTTGCCAAAGTTCTGTCTTGCTATTCTAAACAAATTCTTAACAAAGTTTTGTCTTGCTATTTATTTTTTAATATTCTTAGCAAATTGTGTTAGCAACTATTTGCTGGTAAACAAACTTCTTAACAAATTTTGTCACTCATTTAATATTGTTTGTTACATATTTAATATTTGTTCATTGTCATTATTTAACATATCAATTATATTTCACATAGCAATTAATATTCGTTCATTATCATTGTTTGTTAAATTGACATCTTAGACAAATACTATTGTGTTAGTATTATTTTTTGTCAATACTAGTTTTCATTTTACTCAATATTTTAATTTAGGCTAAATCAAACAATTAATTAATTTAGTAAAAAAAAAATTATTTTTAAAGTTCTAAAGTTAAGATTTGTTTGGGAACAAGCCGAAATGGCCCTTCTTTCAACAAGACGAAATATCGTCTAAGCGACCGATACTTAAGAGTTCCTAGTGAACCTCCGCTTGCTGGGATCCGGTCCCTACAGCTAACTCAACCTTATCAAAACTTGAAAAACTAAAAATTTAAAGGCTTATTACTAAAATTATTTTAATTGTTAATTTTAGCTCAAAACCATCTTATTGAGTAAATATAATTTTTTTAGACCTTAGAAATATGACTTCCAAGGAAGAGACTTTCTCGGCAAAGCCTGCAAAATTTAATGGCACCTACTTCAAAAGGTGGCAGAGTCAGATGAAATTTTGGCTTACCACCTTAGGTCTGATTTCTGCCATTGATGGGTCCACACCCATCTCAAATGATTCTGATGAGACTGAGTCTGACGTAGGGGTTTCCAAGTCCTCCTCTTCTACCAAGCCCAAGACCCCTAAGGAAATTGACTACCACTGCTTCCACAGAATCTTAAGCGTTATGTCGGAGTCACTCTACGATATATTTTTTGAGTATAAAAGCGCTAAAGAACTATAGGATGCTTTGGAAGATGAGTATGGTTGTGATGATGCTAGAATTGATAGATTCAATTCCACCACATTCAACCAATATGTCATGGTAGATAACAAACCTATCAATGACCAAATCCATGAGTTCCAAGAACACCTTAGGCAGGTTCAAGCCAAAGGAACCTTCTTTTCTACTGAGCACAAAATAGGATGATTGATAGATAAACTCCCTCATTCCTGGTCTAAAGTGGCAAAGGACCTATTACATCTACAAGGATCTATTACATACTCTCAAGCTCTACAGAGAATTAGAACAGAAGAGCAATATAGGTCTAAGACCAAAGCTAGTCAAATGCCACAGCTAAGGTAAACCTTGTAGAAAGCCATGCAAAACCTAGATCTAACAACCATCTCAAATCCAAGAAAAACTCCTTCAAAAAGAAGCAGAATTTTCAACCTCCTCACCAAAACCATCACCACCAAAACCCTCAACTCCAAAAACCTAGAAACTTTTGTCAGACTCAGGATCAAAGAAGATTTTGTTTTGTGTGTGGTAGAACCAACCATACAGCCATCAACTGCTTCCAAAGGAAGAAAGAACCTATCCAGAACTCCTTCAAGGAAAAAGGCAAGCCAGAGGCTAACATGATTCTAAATGGGTCTTCCAGCTCCTTCAGGTCTGTAAGCTTTCAACCTATAGTAAACCTGTCTTTCCATTCTGATGATTGGTGGTTGGATTCTGGAGCTAATGTTCACGTTTCATTTGATCGCTCCTGTTTTTTAACCTATCAGGAATCAGATGGAGGAGGCGTGACCCTAGGAGATGGCTCAACGACTCAAGTTGTGGGAAGAAGAAGAATAGATCTGAAGATGACATCAGAAAAAATTCTACCTCTCCATGATGTGCTTCATGTGCCGTCTGTCAGAAGAAATCTTGTTAGTGGATCTCTCCTTGTAGCCTCAGGATACAAAATTGTAATGGAGGCCAATAAAGTAGTTTTCTCTAAGAATAATTTGTTTGTGGGGAAAGGATTTGTGAAAGATGGACTTTTTGTTTTAAGTACTATGAATAAAAGTTCTAATCCTTCTTTTGTTGCAAATGTTGAATCATCAAATGTTTGGCATGGTAGACTAGGTCATGTGAACTTAGGATCTATCAAAAGGATGATGAACTTAGATCTTATCCCTAAGACTCCTATAGATGATGAACACAAATGTGAGATTTGCGTTCAAGCCAAACACACTAGATTACCTTTCAAATCTGTCTATAGAGATTCTGAACTCCTAGAACTCATCCATAGTGATGTTTGTGATTCCAATAGGGTCTTGACCCGAGGCGGTAGGAAATACTTTGTAACTTTTATAGATGACCATTCAAAGTATTGTTACACCTACCTCCTTAAAACCAAAGATGAAGTTCTAGACAGATTCAAGGTCTATAAATCTGAAGCTGAGAACCAGTTGGATAGGAAGATTAAGATCCTTAAATCAGATCATGGTGGAGAGTATACCTCAAATGAAGTGACTAACTTCTGTGAAGAGCACGGAATTATTCATGAGGTAACTGCTCCTTATTCACCACAATCCAATGGAGTTGCTGAAAGGAAGAATCGCACTCTTTTAGATATGGTCAATGCCATGCTTCTCAGCTCAGGTACCCCTGACAATCTTTGGGGAGAAGCCTTATTGTCAGCCTGTTATATTCTTAATAGGATACCCAGTAAGACTAATGATAAGATTATCACATATGAGTTATGGAAAGGTCGAACCCCTAGGATTAATTACCTCAAAGTTTGGGGATGTCTAGCTAAAGTAGGAATTCCTGAACCCAAAAAGAGGAAGATAGGATCTAAGACTGTAGATGCTATATTCATAGGATATGCCCTAGATAGTAATGCCAATAGATTTCTTGTAACTCATTCTGAAGTAAATGAAATCTCCAATAACACAATTATAGAAGCTAGAGATGCAGTTTACTTTGAAAATATTTTTTCCTTCAATGATAGAACTCCTTCATCTTCCTCTAATCCTTCTCTTACTCCATCTACTAGTTCTCATGATCTAATACCTAGTTCTCAACCTGAACAAGTCATAGAACCTAGAAGGAGTAAAAGAGAAAGGATTGAAAAGAATTTAGGAGAAGGATTCTTTATATTTTTGATAGAGGGTGATCCCTCAACTTATGAAGAAGCCATATCCTCTCCTGATACCCTTTTCTGGAAAGAAACTATTAACAATGAGTACAACTCCATCATGGAGAACAAGACTTGGTTTTTAGCAGACCTTCCTTTAGGCAGCAAACCAATAGGGTGTAAGTGGATCTTTAAGAAGAAACTTAGAGCCGATGGTACCATAGAAAAATATAAGGCTAGATTAGTGGCCAAAAGTTTTACCCAGAAAAAGGGATTAGATTACTTTGATACCGATTCTCCTATTGCTAGAATTTCTTCTATTAGAACCCTCCTAGCATTAGCTTCCATTCATGACTTGCTGATCCATCAAATGGATGTAAAGACAGCATTTCTAAATGGAGATTTAGAGGAAGAAATATATATGGAGCAACCTGAAGGTTTTATTGCGAAAGGCCAAGAAAACAAGGTTTGCATATTAGTAAAATCTCTTTATGGCCTAAAGCAAGCTCCCAAGCAATGGCACAATAAATTTGACAAAGTCATTATAGAATTTGGTTTTGTACCAAATGAATATGACAAATGCTTGTATTCCAAAAATACAAATAAAAGCTGTGTTATCTTATGCTTGTATGTTGATGATATCCTTATTTTAGGATCTTCAATGGAATTGATAAATAATACTAAGAATTATTTATCTAACCAGTTTGATATGAAAGACCTAGGTAAGGCAAACCTGATCCTAGGAATGCAAGTGTCCAAATACAATGAGGGATATACTCTATCCTTAGTACATTCAATTGAGAAAATGCTAAGAAAGTTTGAGTATTTTGACAAGAAACATGTCCTTACCCTTTATGACAGTAATGTTGTTCTCAAGAAGAATGAAGGATTACCTATAGAACAATATAGATATTCACAAATGATTGGGTCCCTTATGTACATAACAAATAGGACTAGACCTGACATTGCATTTGTTATTGGTAGACTAAGTAGGTACACTGGTAACCCAAATCAATCACATTGGACTGCATTGAATAGAGTATTTAGATATTTTAAGGGAACTCTAGATTATAAACTTCATTATACTAGACACCCTGATATCATAGAAGGTTACTCCGATGCAAATTGGGTAACTGATTCACATGATGTGAAATCCACTACTGGATATATTTTTACCCTAGCAGGAGCTGCAATCTCCTGGGGATCATGTAAACAAACTATCATAGCCAGAAGTACAATGGACTCTGAAATGATAGCTTTGGATACTACCTGTACAGAAGCCGAATGGCTCAGAAATCTTATTATGCATATACCTGTTTCTGTTCATCCTATTCCTGCAATCTCTATAAACTGTGATAATAATCTGTTATATAACTACTAAAGCATGATTCTGTGAATGCTAAGATGAACAGGTACCTGCAGCTGCGCTTCAAGTCAATAAAGAGCCTATTGGGCAAATATGTGGTTCTTGACTATCACTACAACAAAAAACCCTTTTAATGACGGCTAAAAAGCGTCATTAATGACGAACCATGACGCTTTTTTTCCACAGCAACCATTATGAAAACGGGTGTTATAAATATTTTTTAAAAGCGTCATAAAATAACCGTCATGAATGGTTTCTATAAAAGCGTTATGAATAGTTAATATATAGTGCACAATTCAGAACAATTTTAAAACGTCATGAATAGATAATATGTACAGGCTCAATACAGCACATTTATAACACTTTATACTATTCAAATTAGCACATTTATAATGCTCTATACTGCACAGTATATATTACATTCCAAAAACTTAACATTATATATCATCATCTTTATTACATTTCTCAAAATAGAGTACATATCAACATCTTCATTACATTGAATATCCAAATACAGAATGTACCCAAAAAATAGGAATAAATCTCTCTTTTGCTAACCAAATTATTAGAAATATTTACTTATGTAGATTCTGACCATTGATCTTCTCTCTGCCATCTCTTGAAGATATCGGGAGTCCCAAAGAGAAGTAGTGTCGCAGCTGAGCGACGACTTGGTGCTGCTGCAGCCGGCGCAGTCGTGGGAGAGCCTTATCCTCTGATCCCTTACTCTCGCCTGAACCCTCACCAGCGCCATCAGTACATCTACTACAGATGGCAACTAACTGCTCTTGGCCAGTATCTCCACAGATATCACAGACTTTGACCTACAACCATATTGTATGTGGAATGTCACACTTCAAATAGGAATAGCATTATGAAAGGGTAGAAAATTAAGTTGCATACACTACTCTGCAAGCTGGAAGGCAGATGGAGAAATCACCATTATCAGAGGATTAAGGTATAATAAAGTAGCTTACAATAAAGTAAGGAACCTGCAGGGGCTTTTCCCACCAACTGCAAATAGATATCTCATACAGCTGCAAAGTGCAGCAAAAACCAGTAGCAAACAATGAACTTCCAATAGTCCTCCGTTGCAATGACAAATGAACTTAACCCACTTATGTAACAGAATAATGATGTATCCTTCAAAAATCTTTAATAAGTCCTTTACTTTCTAGAGTAGCTTAATGAGAGAGAAGGAAAAATGACAAAGGAAAAAAGAAAAGAGAAAAAAATCTGCAATTGGAACCAGAAAAACTAATAGACGACTAGTCTTTAAGACCTTGATGTGCCAAATGATAAACTTAAGTAATCCAAGCTCAACTTGCTGAACAAATTGTCGAACAATATCAAATTTTCAAGCCAAACTTGAAGCTAGTTATGGACCACTCACTTTGCTTACAGCTATAACTGAAAAAATAGTAAAGAAATTACCTTTGAACCTTTAAGATCTTCTCTCTTCAGTTCATTGGCCTGAAAATGCTAACATAAGCAGAGAAAATGATAACATAAACAGCTCCAAGACGTACATAAATTAGCGAAAAGAGGCTCAGATTCAGCTTCAGTCCATGATTACTCACTCACAATTGGAGGTGGACCCCCACTCTCATCATCCCTTCTTCCAAAAAATGGCTGCAATGGAGCTGCCTCGCCATCTGAAGGAGCAGCTAAATCATCATTGCCAAAAAAAATTCTTGTTCTTCTTCTTTTCCTTTTTCCTTTTCCTTTCTTTTCCTCTCCTCTCCTTAATTCTAATTCCCCTGACAAGTAATGGCTGCACTGTGTGCCTCGCCATTGGCCGAGGAAGAGAAACAGAGAAGAAATTGAAGGATAAATGAGAATACAAGACGAGAAAAAATGGTAGTCTAAAGTATGAATTCAGACATCATATAATACAATGTTAATTTTCTCTACAGTTAGCAAAAAGTGCATGATTAATGGCACCAGCTCCATAGCAAGTTGCAAATGAATGGGAACTCATCACTTTCTACTAAAACAGTTTTACTTGCCACCAACCTTATAAGAATCAAGAAGGGATAAAAGGGAAAGTACACTTTCTTTGTTTAGTTGTCATCATCGCCTAAGGGGAGCTATACACTCATTCAATTTAATGGAGGATCTATCAAGATTGTTGGCTCGATATGCCAACAATGCTTAACCGAGTTTTGCAGCATACAATGCTTAACCGAGTTTTGCAGCATATCTATCTCGGAATTTTCCCAAAGTCACAAGCTCATGGATTGCTGATATATATAGGGAAGAAAATGAGAATTTTGCAGCAGAGGGGGGTGGTAAGTGTATGTTACATGTTCTTATGGTCGATGGATCGGCCATGAACAACAGAAGATACAACCAATGGATCAAAACATCTTCTTCACCACCAAAATTTTGAACATCAGAAGATGAACAACAGAGAGGGGTGGTAAGTGTATGAGAACATCTTCTTCACCAATGGATCATAACATCTTCTTCACCTCCAATTTGAATCCCGACTTCAATGGCTAACCCACATAACCTCTCTCCATGCAGCTTAACCAATACCAATACCTATACCTGCAGTACCAAAACCAATATCCTTCCTCTTTATCGCCAGGACACTGACACGACTAGTGTCCAAATTCGATACCGATACTACACATAGTGTCCTAGCACATTTACAAGGCACAGACACGGCACCCAATGCCAGGGCTTCTCTCCTAGAAATCTTCAGATTTCAACCAATATAGCTCAAAAAAAGAGGGTAGTAAATAATTACCAGAACTTGAACTCGGGAAGGCGGCGCATGAAGGGCTTGAACTCGTCGGACCCCCTCGTCGGCAGCGAGGCCCCGTCCAGTCCCTCAAACTCCGGATCCACGACCGGCGAGAGGAAGCCGATCAAGAGGTTGAGCAAGTAGATCCCCAATCCGTAGGAGACGACATAGAACCCCTGGATCAAGTAGACCCTGAGCGCGTAGAGGGACGCGATCGGGAGGGTCCCCAGCCACCTCCCCACGGGGTGGGGGGTCGACCGGTCGAGGAAGTGCTGGAAGCGGCGGGAGAAGTCTGATCTCCATTTCGCGAAGGGGAGGGAGGTGGATGCGTCGATCGGTGATGTCTCCATTTTTTTTTCCTTTTTCGGGGAAGGGATGGGGTGGGATTAGGGTTAGAGTTTTGAGCTCATTTGTGTATCGGAGTGGGGGAAGGAGGAAGAAGAAGGGGAATCGACGACCAGCGGAAGCCAAGAAGATAACTGCTTGGCGGATCCCACTAAACCCGATCCGAAGCCGACCCGCGCCGCCAGCTCCCTCCCCATCTCCTCCTCCCTTTCTAACTAGGTTTAGGGTTTTGTATCTAGGGTTAGGGTTTTGGAGTTAGGGGAAAGGAAGGAGAAGAAGAGGAGGAGAGGAGGGTGTTGCTAAACTAGAGTTAGGGTTTTGGATCTATGGGATTTTGGAGTTGGGGGAGAGGAGGGAGAAGAAAGGATCGGAGATAGAGAAGACCAGAACCAGAGGGAGAGAAAAAAATTTGTTATCATGCGCGGGATTTTGTCAAAAAATGAACTTAACAAATATTACAAGTTTGCCACCGCTCTAAACTATTAATAACGCTTTGTTTTATAAACGTTATAAAAAGCCCAGAATTAGCCCAAACCGTCATAGAAAAAAGGTATTTTTCAATTTAATAACGCTTATGTATCAGCTGTCATTAAAACTCCTTGTCGAGTGTCATTAATAGGTCTTTTTGTTATAGTGTATATAAAGTCAGAAAAGAACCTTGCAGACCACTTGACGAAGGGTCTGTCTAGGACATTGATCCTAGAATCATCGAGGGGGATGGGGGTAAGCCCATAGTATAGTCACCAGCAGTGGCAACCCAACCGAGTCTGACTGGAGATCCCAAGAAGCCGGTTCAATGGGTAGAAACAAGCTGAACTAGGTGACTATTATGGAACCCTGACCTGAGATTAAATTATCTTTAAAATAAAAGCCCAGGAGGCTGTACATGTGTACATTCATACCTCATCCCTATGGTGACAGTGTTCCTTTTGTGATATGGATAGGATGAGTTTAAACTCATAATAAGTCCAAGCATAATATGCAGGGTTGATTCCTATCACCAACCCTTAAGGACTTACCTATATGAGAGGTCGTGAGGGCCGCGACTATAGGACAGGGCGATCCTAGACAACTCTCATGAATGTGTAAAAGTACGCATGGCCAATCTAACGCACCATCCTATAATGCCTCGCTCTGCACGGCGCATTACGCTGAAGCGTTGACTCAACGAGCTACGTTGATGCAAGAAAATGTATCGATACAAAATGATACGAGAGTTAAGTTGTCCCGAGCAACGCATCGAACTAAGTCGATGCGAAGAGTTGCCTTGTCCCGAAAGAATGCATCGAGTTGAATCGATGCGAAGCGCCGCGTTGCCCCGAAGGATGAGTGCGTTGAATCGGCTCGAAGATTCTAAGAAATCGAATCGACCAAGGCGCAAGTCCGAATCGATGCAAGTATAGATTTTAGTTGGTTTTATGTGCAGGTTATACTTTGATGCGAAAATATTAGAGGTCGATCTTTTACAATATTTAGTAAGGGGTCCGCGAAATCAAATCGTCGCCTTGCGACGGGCTGAGACTTGGGCACGCTAAGGCAAATCGGACGTATGATTTAATAAAGCACGAAGTGCTCGAATGGCTAAGTCAGGAGAGTGGCCGTGCAACAAAGTTAGGGAATCGAGCCGCATCGGCTCGGCAAAACGACAAAGGCGTATCGACTCAAGGTGGGAGGATTGACTTCTTTTTACTCCTTCATTCGATAAGTCAAATATATTATTGTATGCTAAGTTAACCTATCGACGCCACGGGCGTGGTCCGATCGGAAAGTAAATCGTACAAATGAGTCGAACACTAAGTTAGAATAATTGAAATAAAACGTACATCAATATGCACGAGTCGCTATGGAACATTGGATATCGCTAAGGCGAGCGCCTCGGTGCGCAAGCCGTAAGAACATGGGATAACTGTACTCGGCGAGTGCCTTAGTGCACGAACCATACCGTGCCTTCGCGTACGAGTTAGAATGGCTAGAACATTGAAAGACAATAGGCGAGCGCCCTAGCGCGCAAGCCCCGAACATTGAATGCTAAGTTATAGAACATGGGAATATGGTCGAAACGTGCCTACGCGCACGAGATAATAAAAGATAACTTCGTTGCGAGAGAATACAGTTGTGGCATGAATGTGGCAGAACTGTCGGAAATGACATGGTGCCTCGAAAGGTGTTTGAGACCTTCGGGTCGTTCGGTTGACGAGCATTGAGTTGAGGCACGATGCAATTGAATCATTGAAACGAAGTATAAAATGTAAGAATACAGAAAGTTAACGAAAGAGACGGGAGATGATAAAGTCTGAGTCTTGGACTCAAGACTATGTTTGGTTGTTTGAATTTGATTGCTTGAATGATAAGGGCGTTGCATGGTCGAATAGGATGGACGAGAGATAAAATGTGATATCGCCCGTGCACGGGTGTTTCCTCCAAACGGTTAAATGTCGGAGCGCCCCGGAACCGCTTTGGCCTAGGAGGGATTCGAATAATCTTTGTAGGCGCACATCCTTAAACAATATGGAAAAAGCCGCAAATGATGGTATGCAGCGGGAACGTTTCGGTTGTTGGGATGTGACCAACCCGTGAAACACCGGGCAGTCCGACCAAATATTGAGAAAATAAGGAGAGAAAAGAAAGGAACTCCTTTAGTCCATTTCGACGCGGATACGCCAACGGCCCTCATATAGTTAAGGAACGATGGGTTGAAAGTATAGGCGCGTATACGTCCCGCATAGAGATCCTGCTTAGAGATGCACATATAACATGACAGGAAAGGAATGCGGCGTATTCACCTTGCGTCGGTGCAAGGGCGAGTGCGTCGACTTGGTAAGAAGTCGCGCCACGAATCAAACACGAGATTACTTGCTTGTTTGCTTGCCTATTCAATTCAATAACATGCTGCTATGATAACATGCTTTACGCTTTCGAATATGCCATGAAATTGACCCTAAGGAGAACATAGCAAGATCATAAGCTAAGTTGCATGATTCAACATAAATATTAAAATGTCGGTTTGGAAAGATGATCTTTGCTTCAGTCCATGCGAGGACGAACGTACTGATCCCCCACCAGCTTCATGCAGGGTGCAAGGAATGGATTGCTCGCGGCAAAGCGTTGCTTGAACGTGTTGAGGCTTGGAATGCCGAAGCGCATTGAAGCGTGCGATCGCATTGACGCTCGGACTACGCAACTGGATTGATACGACCGAGATATAGAAGGCATAATGTATGGAACGGTGAAATCCTTTGTGGACAAGAGAGAACCTGAGTGTTGTAGCCAATCTGGCATATATTGTTAGGCTATCGAAAGCCTTTGTAATCTCAGTTTCGAATATCAATAAAGAGAATTGTTTCGTATACTCTATTTTTCTATCGTTGTTAATATCGAATCAAAAGATAACCATTTGAGAACTTGTCATCTTGCCTTGCACGAGCGCAATTCCAGGCTCGTGCGGCATCATGCCTCCTGCGAGGACGATGATTCGGGTGATTCCGGGTCGGGACGTGACAAATTGGTATCAGAGCTCTAGGCTCAATTTCCTCTGGACGCTCGCTTCATTACAATTCGAAAAGTTGCCCACCACCACTTGATATCACTCTTGACTCTACTCGATGCCGCACTGGATGTTCCATACAATAAGTCTAATACAAATCGTGTAATTTTGCCGCATGTGTTTTGGAAATTACATGATGTTTGCTAAGAAAGTCGCGAAGGGTATATTGCATTGAATGCAAACGAGCCGTAAAAATGTTAGTTGCTGCAAGCGCAACAAATTGTGAAATACGATTTGAGATGTTGTCGCAATGTAACATGTTGAAAAAGGAATAAAATGATGCACAAAGTGCAACGAGTAATGGTGAATATGCGTTAAAATGAAAGTGAGAAGTGATAAGCCAATACCGAATGTTTTAAACGGATTGAGTATCGACTTGGAAAGTCGGGAATAATTGTTGCACAATGTGCAATGCGTATTGGAAAGTAAAAATCATTGCACGTTGTGCAAAGCATATCAAATTAATCATTGCACAAAGTGCAAAGGAAATTGGAAATAGATCGTTGTACAAAGTGAATTGAAATGTCAGAAATAAATCGTAGCACGATGTGCAACGCGTATCGAAAGTAAAATTGTTGCACGTGGTGCAACGCATATCACAATAAATTGTTGCACGAGATGTAACGTAAGGAAAGAATTGAAATCGTAAATCGATAGAACGAATCGTTCGGTTGCACACCAAACTTATGTTGGCAAATGAGAACATTGACCGAGTTGCGTCAGATTTGATAGAATCAAAGTTACGGTTATGATCAAGCACGATCACTGCAGAAATCGTGAGTCGGAAGAGATCGTTGGTTTACCCTAAGTATAGCGCGAGGGAAATGGCTTGAATTTCGAGTGGTATATGCCATACCACGTAGGCGATGAATGACTCGATTCCGAGTGGTATATGGTGTATCACTTGTACGATAATTTACATCGATGCGTTGTGAGAATTGCGGAAGGTTTGTCCGCAACGGACGGGAGAGTACCGAGACTCGATTGGAAATTTGTATAACGGTATGTTGATGCAAGTGTTCTTTGAAAATCAGTTGGGACGATAAGGCGAGACTCGTATCAATGAACGATACGTCGGACGAAAGTTATAAGTTGGTCGTACGACCGAGACTAGCGAAACGATTATGCCTTGACACAATAATCGGATCTACGGGAAAGGAATACTCGAGCTTATAAATGAGTCGCACGACTTGCGATCTCGATAAAAATGTTAGGCGATGTGAATTATAATCGAATCGCACGATGTGCGACTTCGGTAAAGAGTTGGTTGACGTGAGTAATCGTGCCTAAGAAATAGTTGGTTATGTTACGGCAACACTCATTTGAGTACGACTGATAGCACGTGAAACTTAGAGGGCGAGATCGTATAACTCGAGGGCACGATGTTGGATAATCGGTAACTCGGTTACGCGATCAAAGTATAGCAGGATGCGGCGAATCGGGGAGCGAGTGGATGCGTATGGAAAAGTTTGTTGCGAACTTGGATGTATGCGATGTAAGTTAAGTTGACGTTGAAACAGATTCGAAGTCGACCCTCTTGCTATCGAAATTGATATGAACTATCAAGATCGATATGCAAGGAACGTAAGCACGATGTAAGAATACAAAATGGAGGGCGCCTTGCGCGATCAAAGTTTTGTAAAATAACGATATGAGAAGGAACGAACTGGTTGATCATGAACTGCGTGATTAATCAAGACGAGACTATAAGTCATCGACGATTGCTCGATGCGTATAGCATCTCGTGTGTCGACCCGCGAATAAGATAGACTCAAACTCAAGGCGAGTAGATGCGTCGTGAATAGCAAAATCATCGACGCTAGAGCATGGCTTGACTCGGAGGATAGTTGCGCATCAGATGCGCCGATAGAAACGGTTTTGTCCGAAATTTGGGTAGTCGTATAGAATTATCGGAACGTGATTTGGCTCCGAAATAAGATATAGCATGGTTCGTAGTAAAGTATCCTTCGATGATGATCCACAGTTATCGAGCGTAGCTTCGGGGCAGCTGACCCTAGAAGACTTGACCGTCAAATCAAATTGAATGCTGCAGACCGTAAGATAACCCATGCGATATCGCATATGAGATTGCACCGATAACAAATATAACACGGTGCATGTTGACGATAAGTCTAGGCGATCGAAAATTGTTGGAACAGCTTTCGATTGAGAATGATATAGTTAGATTTTGAGTATTCGTCGGATGAATACTTGAATGGTTATGTTGATCGACGGTCGAACTAAAATTCACCAACATACTTGGTGATTCGGATAGGCGATTGCGAGAGACGTGCTATGCACGAGAGGGAATGATAAGGGAATGACTTACGAGTCATGTCGTTATATTCGGATTCACCTTGCAATTGAGCTTGCGTGAATCGAACTTATATTCGATGTTGCGAGATGGATTAGTTGGGAATTTGGCTAGTGAATTTTCTACTCGATAGGAATCGAACGTAAGGCGTATCGTAAAGATATTTGTGTCAAGGCGATCGTTGCCTTAAGCACCGTCGCCTTGATGTAAACCTTTATGTCGGATAGATTGTGGCCTTTGTGCAATGTCAATTAAAAAGTTGCGTCGGGAGAAGTTAAGCACGGGGACTATGTAAGTAACCTAGCGGACGTAGTCCTGAATGTTGATGCGTTTGTAAGTCAACGAAGGAAATTGTAATCGAGATAAGTGCATAGCCAGACTTCGGAAATAGTTGGGCATTGATTTCGAACGCAAGACGTTGCGAAGGATCATTGCGATTGGATGCGCGACGGCTTGATGCGACGCATAGAGTTGGTAGTCCATATGAAACATACGAAATGAGAAAGGCGATTTTGAATCGCGTAGCGTACAGTGACTTTATTGAATGAATCACGTATGTATCGAATATACGTATGCGATAAAATTTTGAGAACAGTTGCTAAGGATAAGTCCGAATGAGAGTACGAGATGACAAGCATAGGATTGAAATTTACCTGTCAGCTTTGTTCCAATTTGCTACCACTGGAATTGGTCAAAATACATATATCTTCGGGACGCCTTGAATATAGGTATGGATCCAAATCGAGTTGTATACAAAATTCAAATCGAGCTGCAGGAAAAACTTGAAATGTTAATGAAAAGCTTGCGAGATAGTGTGAAACTGAACAACATTGGTGGGACGAGATCATGATACCATCTATAAAACACTTAGTCGGAGTGTTGGTTTCGGTTCGAGAACGAATCTTGTTTTGAGTGGTATATTCTGTAATGCCCCGCTCCGTACGGCGCATTACGCTGAAGCATTGACTCAACGAGCCACGTTGATGCAAGGAAATATATCGATGCAAAATTATACGAGAGTTAAGTTGTCCCAAGCAACGCATCGAACTAAGTCGATACGAAGAGTTGCCTTGTCCCGAAAGAATGCATCGAGTTGAATCGATGCGAAGCGCCGCGTTGCCCCGAAGGATGAGTGCGTTGAATCGGCTCGAAGATTCTAAGAAATCGAATCGACCAAGGCACAAGTCCGAATCGATGCAAGTATTGATTTTAGTTGGTTTCGTGTGCAGGTTATACTTTGACGCGAAAATATTAGAGGTCGATCTTTTACAATATTTAGTAAGGGGTCCGCGAAATCAAATCGTCGCCTTACGACGGGCTGAGACTTGGGCACGCTAAGGCAAATCGGACGCATGATTCAATAAAGCACGAAGTGCTCGAATGGCTAAGTCAGGAGAGTGGTCGTGCAACAAAGTTAGGGAATCGAGCCGCTTCGGCTCGACGAAACGACAAAGGCGTATCGACTCAAGGTGGGAGGATTGACTTCTTTTTACTCCTTCATTCGATAAGTCAAATATATCATTGTATGCTAAGTTAACCTATCGACGCCACGGGCGTGGTCCGATCGGAAAGTAAATCGTACAAATGAGTCGAACACTAAGTTAGAACAATTGAAATGAAATGTACATCAATATGCACGAGTCGCTATGGAACATTGGATATCGCTAAGGCGAGCGCCTCGGTGCGCAAGTCGTAAGAACATGGGATAACTGTACTCGGCGAGTGCCTTAGTGCACGAACCATACCGTGCCTTCGTGCACAAGTTAGAATGGCTAGAACATTGAAAGACAATAGGCGAGCGCGCAAGCCCCGAACATTGAATGCTAAGTTATAAAACATGGGAATACGGTCGAAACGTGCCTACGCGCACGAGATAATAAAAGATGGCTTCGTTGCGAGAGAATACAGTTGTGGCATGAATGTGGCGGAACTGTCGGATATGACATGGTGCCTCGAAAGGTGTTTGAGACCTTCGGGTCGTTCGGTTGACGAGCATTGAGTTGAGGCACGATGCCATTGAATCATTGAAACGAAGTATGAAATGTAAGAACACAGAAAGTTGATGAAAGAGACGGAAGATGATAAAGTCTGAGTCTTGGACTCAAGACTATGTTTGGTTGTTTGATTTTGATTGCTTGAATGATAAGGGCGTTGTATGGTCGAATGGGATGGACGAGAGATAAAATGTGATATCGCCCGTGTACGGGTGTTTCCCCCAAACGGTTAAATGCCGGAGCGCCCCGGAACCGCTTTGGCCTAGGAGGGATTCGAAAATCTTTGTAGGCGCACATCCTTAAACAAGATGGGAAAAGCCGTAAATAATGGTATGCAGCGGGAACGTTTCGGTTGTTGGGATGTGACCCAACCCGTGAAACGCCGGGCAGCCCGACCAAATATTGAAAAAATAAGGAGAGAAAAGAAAGGAACTCCTTTAGTCCATTTTGGCGCGGATACGCCAACGGCCCTCATATAGTTAAGGAACGATGGGTTGAAAGTGTAGGCGCGTATGCGTCCCGCATAGAGATCCTGCTTAGAGATGCACATATAACATGACAGGGAAGGAATGCGGCGTATTCACCTTGCGTCGGTGCAAGGGCGAGTGCGTCGACTTGGTAAGAAGTCACGCCATGAATCAAACACGAGATTGCTTACTTGTTTGCTTGCCTATTCAATTCAATAACATGCTGCTATGAAAACATGCTTTACGCTTTCGAATATGCCATAAAATTGACCCTAAGGAGAACATAGCAAGATCATAAGCTAAGTTGCATGATTCAACATAAATATTAAAACGTCAGTTTGAAAAGATGATCTTTGCTTCAGTACATGCGAGGACGAACGTACTGATCCCCCACCAGCTTCATGCAGGGTGCAGGGAATGGATTGCTCGCGGCGAAGCGTTGCTTGAACGTGTTGAGGCTTGGAATGCCGAAGCGCATTGAAGCGTGCGATCGCATTGACGCTCGGACTACGCAACTGGATTGATGCGGCCGAGATATAGAAGGCATGATGTATGGAACGGTGAAATCCTTTGTGGGCAAGAGAGAACCTGAGTGTTGTAGCCAATCTGGCATATATTGTTAGGCTATCGAAAGCATTTGTAATCTCAGTTTCGAATATCAATAAAGAGAATTTTTTCGTATACTCTGTTTTCCTATCGTTGTGTAACCCCTGTTTCTCAATTTTTTTATTTTTTTATTGTGTTTGAAAGTAATTTATTTTTGAAACATTGTAAAAGATATTTACTATTTTTTGCATTTCAAAATGTAATTTGTAATTAACGGTTTGAAAGTACTATTTAGTTTTAATAAATATTTGTTCTTAAAATTTTATTATTGAAATTATAAATTTATTTATTATTATGCTTGAATTTTCAAAAAAAAATATCGGTTTCGAAAATAGTTTGAAAATCGTGATTATTTTTGGAGCAATAAAAAGTTTTAGTAACTTATTTTGAATAAGATTTAGATTTATAAAATATATTTTGCTTTATTTGATAACATCAAACATTATTTAAAATACTTATGGTTACTAATTGTGGCATTAAGAATTATCTAATCTAGATTTGAAATATTATTTGATTTAACGATTTATCTATTATATGATTTAAATTGCTTTGATAAACATTAAATTTATCTTAAAGTTATTATGTTGAATTTGATTTGGATTTGAATTCATATGATTTGGATTTAAATAATTTATTTGATTTAAATTTATGGAGAGACTTGTCCGTTAGAAATTCTAATCCTATTTGAATCATATCTAGTATTAGATAGATTATTTCCTATTTGAACTAATCATATTCCTATCCAAATTAGTTGGTAATCCTAATCATATCTTTATTGATTGAGTTCTAATCTTATTCTAATTCACTAATTGCTTTCCATTATCTATATATATTGAACCTATAAATAAAATCATCTCTCATACCTTCTTTTCCAAAAAAATTCTCTTTTTTCGTCATAATTACCCCAAATTCGTCATAAATTCAGCCTTTCTTTTCAAATGTTTTACCAACTTCGAAGGGCCATAACTTCCAACTTCGGACTCCGTTTGACCTCCAGTTTTTTTTTGTTGAAACCGTCTCGAGGTATATTTTCTGAATATAAAATTTATTTTCAAATAATTTTAACCTAATTTTTTGGAAAATTCGTGGAGTGTCAGTTGTCCGAAATTTGATACGTTTCGGTGTTTTCGAGATTCTGGGAGAACCAGGAATCGAAATCACGATCCGTTTGAAGTTTCGGAACGCTGATGAAAAAGTATCATATATTTTTCTCAACAATTTTACAAAACATTTTATTTTAGAGGCCCGTCTCATCAATTGAGATCATCTTGCGTATTTTTGGCATCTACGACTATTTGTGCTAACACAATCATACCATGCATCAACTGCAACCAACTCAAGGCAAGTATCACTATGACCTATGTTTTCTTTATTTTATACTGCATGTATCTTCGTGTCGTCTTTTCACTATTACTCCCTTATGGTTCATGATTGTCGTTGTTCATGATTACTATTGTGCACGAGAGTTAGAATCGGTTGGATATACATACATGTTCATGTCTTACTCATTGTTTCCTATTGTTTACAGTTTATCGTATTACTAATGTTTATCGTAATGGACATGTATTGTGAGTGAGTCGGGCGGGAGAATATAACAAGTAAGCATGTGGTCAACGAATTGAATACAGACCCCCTTTACATTGATTGCATAATATCAGTCATGCACCACACGTATGACTGACGGATATCCCAAGCCGTATACATGCTGAAAGTTGGTATTCTAAAACACACAGTACACGTGACTTAATTATTGTTGCTCTATTGTCTATTGTTCTTCTTTTGTCAAGTCTACCATCTTATTGTCATCATGTCTTAGTGGTATGTCAAGTCTACCTTTATATTATTACATGTCTCAAAGGTACTTTCTTATAATACAATGTCATGCCTATACTTATCTTCAGTTAAATTCCCTTTATCATTCCTTCATGCTTGTATAATATATTGTGTAATGTAGTGTTATGGTGATCTTGCTCCAATCCTGACTGGATAACCATTTTTCAGTTGACAGATTCTTGATGACTATTCTCGATGACTTCTCTCTTGCTTTGGGTTCCTTCGGGTGGAGTTAGAGCTATATTGGAGGCCAACCATAGATTCTAGCTAAGAGTAGTCACATGTAGCGGGTTTGTATCTGTATACAAATTTGAATATATCATTAGAATTGTAATTAAAATAATTATTGTGAATGAGCAAAATAGAGATATTTGTTGTATTTGAGATTTATATTGAGCCTAGACAGCGTACTACCGCCGATGCTGCGGCGTAGGCTGGACTTGGCCACGTACTCGCATCCCGAAAAGCGGGTGCGGGTCGTGACACGTTGTTAATATCGAATCAAAAGATAACCATTTGAGAACTTGTCATCTTGCCTTGCACGAGCGCAACTCCAGGCTCGTGCGGCATCACGCCCCCTGCGAGGACGATGATTCGGGTGATTCCGGGTCGGGGCGTGACACACCCCGGGTCGGGGCGTGACACACCCGATAGACCCAAGTACCTCTAGCGTACTATGTGTGCTATTTTCTGAATCTGGTTCAAGAAGACTGATTCAAGGCGTAGTCCATCAAGCTCTTCTTCAGACAAAGACAATAGTCACTACGTGAGATTCAAGGCTGTAGTCCATCTCATTTATGCATAGTATAAACCTGCCCAGATCTTTTCTACTCTTTTTCTTTCCTTACTCGGAACTTGATTTTTGGGGGGATTGTTGTATAGCTGTACAATAATAAAGGAAAAAAATCAAGTTTCTTCTTACGTTGGCATATGTCCAACGGCTCATTCTCCCTTTAATTTTTTTTAATAGCTTTCAATATCAATGATTTCTCATTAAACATCATTCAGTTTTTGGGATATAGCGTTGCCTATATATTGAGCTCCATTCTCCTCCTTTAGACCTACAAAAAAAAAAACAATCTCCTCTACAGAAATTCTCTCCAATTCTTGTCGCTCTCGAATTTATGTTGCTTCGTTGTTGCTCTGGGCAGAGCTAAGTCGGGGTCGCTCTTTCTACGTCGTGTGCGGCAAAGAGATTCCGGTGAAGCGGAGATTTTACCACTAGGAGCGTTCGGATCCAGTCTGCACATAGACCCGGACTATCTCTTAGGGCAGTGCTTCGTGCGCGACTTTTTCGGAGGCCGATAATTTTAATTTAATTTATTTTCTTGCAGATTTTAATCCAAAGTTTTTGAAGAAAATTCCAACAGTAACAACCTAATGTCATCCTTTTTGTTTGTGAGTTCCATGCGGTAAAGCCTGGACGATGGCTGGTTGTGCAAGTATCATGCGGTTAAACCTAAATGATGGCTGGTTGACAGAGTTAGAGCCGAACTTTTTTTATATACAGTTTAGTTTTAAGCTTAGGCAGAAGGATATATAATTCTTCGAACACATTTACTGTTAATTAGGTAGTTTGATCATTTCATCTTTCTAGACAAATTGATTTTCTTACTAAATAACTAATCTTAGAAGGCCAAGTATTATTTTTGATGAAGAGCTTAACATATAAGATTTACCTCATGTAAGTGAGGACTATGATACGGAGGTATCGGAGGAGGAGGAAGAAGAATCGGAAGATGAAGAATAATTTGAAGATAAAGATAAATATATATATATATATATATATATATATATATATATATATATATATATATATGACTTTTTGATTTAATTTTTTATTATATATTTGTGTATTTTAGTGGGATATGATAATGTATGTGTTTATAGATATTTGTTCATATATATTTTGTGTTACATGTTTGTGCGTAGTAGGAAAAATTTGAATCTGGAAATTTCAAGTGTAGCGATGGCTTAGTAACGGGACAACGACGGAATATCGATGGAGCAGTGATGGAAAACGGAAATTTTCACTCAACAACGGACTTGCGACGGATTAGTGATGCCGCAACGACGAAAATTTGAAATTTTTTGTCGCTATAACTTAATGCTGATACACAAAACAGTATTAATAACAGTCTCTATTTCGTTATTAATTGTGTCGTTGTCATAGCGATGAAAATATTAGTTGTTATATTCGTTGATTTTCTAATGCTAATCACTAATCTGTCGCTAAAACGGCCGATCAGCGACGGAAATTAAACAACGACATTTTGTTCAACAACAGAAATTTACAGTCGCCATTCCGCCGTAATTTTTGTTTAGCGACAAAAATTAATGGCGACAAAAAATTGCGTTGCTATTTGCTGAATTTTTGTATTGTAGTGACACGTTCTTCATAAAGTTATATATTAATCTAGATCAATTGTAACAATTTTTTAAGCCTTTGTTCTTTGTTAATGGGATGGCAAAACGTTTATTGGTAGGGGAAGCTGCAAAAGGGTCATGAAAAGGTCTAAAAATCCTAGAGGAACTCATGATTTCCTTTTTTTTTAAACTCATTAATGACAAATTATTGTTGGAATTAATACATGTATTTCATCTCTTGATTTATTTTAAGAGTCTAAACAGAAAAAATCAAAAAATTGTCCACATGTCCTATTTGAGTTCCTATTTGACTTGTGTAGCTGAACTCAAAAGACATAGGTGTACCAATTTGCAGCCCAAAGAACAAATTAACTTTTAATTATGTACTTTGTATGTTAACTTATTTTCTGTAGTACGTGGCAATGGTTGTATAATAATAATAATAATAATAATAATAATAATAATAATAATATTATTATTATTATTATTATTATTATTATTATTGACACTCCTAAAATGTCATCATATACTCCTTTTAAAATTTTACCATTCAAATTTCAAATTTGTCTTTGTACTAACATTATTGGCACTCCTAAAATGTTATCATGCACTCCTCCCTCCATGCATGCACAAAATAATGTCAGATTTAATATATGAGTAGATTTAAAATTTGAATAACAAAAAATTAAAGAGGACTGTAGGATGAGATTATTAACAACTAGTCACCTTCACGTGCGTTGCACGTATCAAAAAAAATCAATAGTAGTATTAATAAAGTATATAAAATTTTAATTTATATTATAATATTTTAAATATAAATTCAATATATTTTAATATGGTTTGTTATGATTACTTTTTTAATTCTATCTATATATTTAATTATATAATATTATGTAGTTAGTTTAAACATAATTTTAATTTTAAATATATTCTAGTGTTGGGTGGTTTTTATTTTTTTTTACGCGAGGAGAGAGGGGTCGGCTATCCAAGATAAGTAATGTAGTTAATTTTAATATTTGTATTATTTTATAAAAAAATGGTTGATGATATACACGACCTAGACAGCTCAAGATTGAGCCGCTATGAAGTCCCTTTATAATAGTATAGATAGGTGATCAAGACTTAGATAAGGAGTTCAGTCTTACTTTTGAACAAACCAGCTACAACAAATTAATGATCGGACTGTTATTATTTAACGCTGTGTTTGGGAACTTTTGTGGGGAGGGAAAGGAAAATTTGAGGGGAAGAAAAATAGAGGAGGGTAAAATGAAGGTAAAGTTAATTTTTTCCTTCCTTTGTTTGGATGGACAAAAAGTAGGGGAAGAAAAACTTTAAAAATATTTTTTTATTTATTTAGGGATAGAGATACAATTACTGTTTAGTCCTTGGTATTCTCAAATGATAATTTATTATTACCTTTATGAGGGGTGATTGTGAAACCCAATTTTTGTTAATTAATATTAGAATTATATTATTATTATTATTATATTTATTATAATTATTAGTATTATTTTTGAGTGTTAAAATAAATTTCAAAAATTAAAAAAAAACATGGACTTTTGGATGTTGACCCAGACCCGAGCCCCAGACCCGAGCCCGAACCCAGACCTGGACCTAAACCTATTTCTTAAAAATCTGGTTTCTAGTTATTTAAAATATATATATATATATATATATATATATATATATATATATATATATATATATATATATATATATATATATATATATATATATATTTGAGTTGGTTGGACCAACTCCTCCACCCTTCCCCTTACCCTCCTCTCCTATTTTTACTCTCAAACCACTACTACCACCTTCCCGAACTAACTTCCCTCCCCCTCAGGACAAAGCACCACCACAACCATTCACTTCCCTCTCCTTCTTAAACCCAACTCCTCTTCTTATATCTCCCATACCCAACAACTTCTCTTACAGAACACTTTCTTCCCTTAGGAACAAATTCCCCACCACTCTTCACCAGAAAACCCCTTTCTTCCCGAAACCCGTCGGCGCCCCCTCACCCGTGGATCCGAGCACCCGGCGCACCCCGACTCTCCAGCGCGCCCCGACTCCCCGGCCCGTCGGCCCCTCCGCCGGCCGAGCCCCCTCTCCCAGAGCCCTTCGCCGGAGCCCTAGTCCCGTCGGCCTCTCTCCCCAAACCCCTCCAGCACCCCCGAGCGCCGGCCGCGCCCAAGCCAGCGCGCCACCCTCCGATCGGCGCAGCCTTTCGCGCCAGAGCCCGACGCCGACCCCTTCACCCCGCGAGCCGCGTCCCGCCGACGCCCCCGCCCATCCGCGCCGACCCGCTGACCCGATCCGCCCGCCCGACATTCTCCGGCGCCCCTCTCGGCCGCCACCAGCGCACCCCGCTGGCCCTGCGGCCGTGCCCTAAGTCTCTCGGTGACACCGCAGTTCTGTACTGTTGTTTTTCGTCCGTTCTCTCCGCTGTCCGGGTCTCCGCGAGTGCCCGCTGATTTAGACAGCATTGTCCAGCGCTGCCGCGGGTTCCCGACTTGCTATTCCCGTCTTTCTTTTCTATTATAAATCATCTGAGAGCTCTAGCCGAGCAACCCGAGGTATAACCCCTGTCCCGTTCTATTTTTCATACAGTCTGTGATGAGAATGGTCCCCGATTCCCTCCCGGGAATTCGGTTTTTAGCGACGTCGTATTTTTCGGAACCTTCGAAAAGGTTCTGTTGATTGTTTGGATTTTTTGAAACTTTTCGGAAAATGGGTTTTGATATATTTTGGGCTTTCGGACTTTTCCGGTAGCGTGTTTTGGCTGGATTCAGACTTCCGAAATTGTTTCGGGTCGTTCCGAATTAATCTGTGGATTGGTTGTGGATTATTTTATATATATATTTTGGGATTCCCTGGTTTGGGATTTGCAGGAAAATTATTTGGCATATTTCCCAGTTTTTGGGTTGACCAAAAATAGAAGAAATGCTGCCGGATTTTTCCGTAAATTTAAAGTATATTTTAAAAATGATTTTAAAATGGATTTCGGAAATATATATTTAATATTTGGATTTTTGGGCGACGACCGTATCGGTCAATGGGTCCCGGCTAAGTGCAAACGAAACCGGCTTCGTCCGGACGTTGAGGCATTAGCCTAGTTGACGATTGGACCATATCTGAGACTAGTCACTATTTGATTTATTTTATTTATTTAATGATAACTAATTATAGAAAGTTTAGAACTAACGACTGTTTCTGTCTTATTTCAATTTATGTAAATAAATTGTGATGGGCATAAGCTCAGCTGGTTGTTGGTTCTGTAACTGTAATTTGGTAGCGTAGGATTTTTGGTTATTTGCTGATTTTGCGAGTTTTTGTAGCATACGAATAAATTTAATAAAAGTTATTTTCATATAAAAATTAATAAAGATTTTCTCACCTAAAATCTACAAGTTTTAATATTAACTAACGATCATGTATTTCTCACTAAAATAAGAAATTTAGTTTTACATTTATAATTATGAAAATACAAAGTTTTAATCAAATTAAATTGGTATCGACGAGTTTTCCAAAATACAAAGTTTAAACGATCTTTCCCTCGTTACTAATTCACGCACAAATAATCGTGTTTTTGTTCGTGTTTTATTAATAAAGAATTAAAATAGATTAGGACACAATTAGAGATTTCAACTAGCATAGCTAGATTGGTAACCCTGGTTTCTGAGTCAATTTCTCGAATGTAGGAATTCGAGGACGATCCTAATTTTCCATCTCGAAGTCTTCATCCTCTCCAGTCCAGTCTATTTTGAGGCAAGTATAGTTTGTGTTAGTTTACAGTTATTTTAATAATCGTTTTATTGCAAGTTTAAACCACGATGCAAACACGAAACTCTCCCTGAGAGTACTGACTGCAACTACTGTAACTGATTGGGGGATGGAGGAATAGAGTAATGTTTATGACCACATCCAACTGTAACTTAGGCCAGTATTAGCTTACCCCTCTTACACACGGGGATAAGCCGAATCGTATCAATAGGATACAACTGTACATCCCAAGCTGGTCATATTCATTGCCTATTCAAATCATACTGTTTTACTGCTAGAAAACTGTTTATTTCTAAACTGTTTAAAAGTGCATGACTCTGTTATTCATTTTAACTGTTTAAATTAGCATGAATTGTACTTTGCTCCCTCCTGACTGGAGATAACATTTTTAGGGAACATTGAGGATGCTGAGCTGTTATACTATACAACAGCTAATATGACCCGGTTCTGTACCCCGTGGTGCTGCCAGAGTCCCCATTGGAGGACGCAGGACCTGAGGCCGATGTGCCGAATGCTTAGATAGATTTTCTTTTCCAGTTTTGTTGTTTCATTTGAAATTCTGTTATTTGAATTCAGTTCTTTTAATTTCAGTTGTATTTATTTCAAAGTTTAATAAAGTTTCATTTCCCGAATTTGAGTTGTGACAAATATAGATGTTGTTGTGGATTACCTGCTAATGGAACAGCTTACTGCCGCCGTCTCAACAACGGTACAGGCTGTGCATGATCCGGTTCGACCCAATTATTTGGGATCGGGTCGTGACATATTTTTAGTGGTGGCCCATGCAGGTCGAAACAACAACTTAGAAAAACATACTTAGAAATAATTAGAACATTAGAACATTGATTTGTCACAACATAGGTCCGAATTATATATAAATAAATATTTTTGTTTGATTATAGACTGGTAGGCTACCTTGCTTATGTGTGCATCCTAAACCTTCCAGAGAATGGCCATTGACAAGACCAATCCTGCTGGCGATGAGGTGTCATCTCCGGATCATACCCCATCTCCTCAACCAAGTCCAGGGTTTATTCCCTCGCAGCTGATTGACCGTCCCCATAATGCATCCAGTGAAGTTTTTACTACACCGGCGGATCCTACCTCTTCTCAAACTGAGCTGCATTTCCTTGGTGAAGTACCCATTCCTGATGCTCCACCAGTACCAGCAAACACCTCCCAAAATGGTTGCCCTACTTCAAGAAATCCTGGAGTCCCAGAAGGCTCAAGATGAAGCCCGGCAGGAACAGATGGATATCACGAGAGAAGTCATGAAGAACGTCAATGATGTAGCCTTAGCTATCTCCAATCAAGTTGGTGCGGAACCTCACCCTAGGAGGGGTACCCCTGAATCTAGAAGATATTTGGGTCCCATCAAGTACTCTACTTTCCGGCAGTCTTGTCGTAAGAGGCTATTGGCTTGTGACTACTGCAAGAGGCCTGGTCATCAGGCCGTTAGTTGCCGCAAGAGATTGGGACAATGTTTGGCATGTGGATCCGCTGAACATCGGGTAAAGAACTGCCTCTTATCTCCCCATTATACCAGAGCACCTATCCCAGCAACACCTGCTACGCCACAACCTAGGAACTCTCTTCCTATCAAGCAGATCTTGCCTCCTACCCCCATTGCAGGAGGGCATAATGCAGACTTGAGGATCATAGAGGAAGATGAAGCAGTTGGAGACTGCTCATGCAAGAGCCAGAACCATGAAGATTAATACCTAGGACTGCTGAATAGCATTATCAATTGTTATAAGAAGTTGTAACAGGATGTCCTTAGAATAATCATGAGAGTCTTGCTGTAATTCTCCTTCATGAATAAAATTCTTAGTTACACCTTTATGGTAGATGTTTTCCCTGATAGTTTTCCCGGATTACCCCAGATCTAGACATAGAGTTCACTATTGACCTAGTCCCCGGCTCTCCCCTATTTTAAGGGATGCTACAGAGTCAACCTGAAGGAGGCCAAGGAGATCAATGAAGTTCTAGGATTTACCCAAGATGGAACTTCATCCTACGGAGAGTCTGTATTGTTAGTGCACAAGAAGGACAGAACAGTACGGATGTGCATCGACTACCAGGCGCTGAACAATATCACCATCAAGAACAAGTACCTTTTGCCCCGGGATCGATGACCTATATGATCATTTGAGCGGAGCCAAGGTTTTTTCGAAGATTGATCTTAGATCTGGCTACCATCAGATCAGGGTCAGGAAGGAAGATATTCCCAAGACGGTATTCAACACCAAGTATGGGTAGTTTGGATTCTTGGTCATGCCGTTTGGACTGACGAATGCTCATGCGGTGTTCATGAACCTTATGAGCAAGGTTTTCCATGAATACCTAGATCAATTGTTGTTGTCGTCATCGATGACATTCTGATCTATTCAAAGAAGGAAGAGGAGCACGAGGAGCACCTCAGAAAAGTTATGAAAACTTTGAGGAAGGAGAAGCGGAGAAGGAATTTCGGTGGATCCGAAGAAGATAGTCGCTGTTGAGAAGTGGTCTACCCCAAGCTCAGTTGCTGAAATCAGGAGTTTCTTGGGCTTGGCTGGCTACTACCGAAAGTTCGTGAAGGATTTCTCCAAGATTGCTGAACCAATGACGAAGCTTACCAGGAAGAACGAGGAATTCATTTAGTCGGAAGCTTGCCAGTCAGCTTTACAACAGCCCCGATACTTGCGCTACCCGCAGGTACCGGCGGTTTCTCAATCTATAGTGATGCTTCCGGTAAGGGATTGGGTTGCGTTCTTCAACAACACGGGAAAGTAATTGCTTATACATCTAGGCAATTACGGACTCATGAGACGAACTATCCCACACATGATTTGGAGCTTGTAGCAGTGATATTTGCTTTGAAGCTATTGAAGCACTACCTGTATGGAGAGAGAGTGGAAATATTTACAGACCACAAAAGTCTGAAATATGTTTTCACTCAGAAGGAGCTGAACATGAGACAGAGACGATGGCTAGAGCTGATGAAAGATTTTGACATCAACCTGCAGTATCATCCGGGTAAGGCTAATGTTGTTGCAGATGCACTTAGTCGATACCCGATGGCAATGTTCTTGACCAAGGAGCGTTATTTGCTGGAGGACATGGAGAAGCTTGGATTGGAAATTGTTCTGCCCGAGGAGGAGATGAAGAAACTTGGAAGAGAAGCCATCGTACCAGGAGATGAATCATCATTGATGCAGTTGCAAGTGCGTTCGAGTCTGATGGACAGAGTCAAGAAGGCACAATTCCAAGACGAGACGCTTTGTAAACTCAGAGACCAAGTGCTGGCAGGGACACTTGAAGGATTCTCAATCGCCAGCGACGGAGCACTGAAGAATGGTACGAGGCTGTGCGTACCAACTGGCGAACTGAGGAACGAGCTGATGCAAGAAGCGCACCAGTCGCAGTATTCCATACATCCTGGAGCCAACAAAATGTACCGGGATATACGCACAATAGTATGGTGGTACGGAATGAAGAAGGACGTATCCAGGTATGTGGCTAGATGTTTAATTTGTCAGCAAGTTAAAGCCAGCAGGCAGAGACCAGCAGGACTATTACAGCCGCTTGACATTCCGGAGTGGAAATGAGAGCACATAACAATGGATTTTGTGTCGAGACTGCCTCGATCCCAAGGAGGGAAGGATGTCATTTGGATTATCATGGACTGACTGACGAAGTCAACTCACTTTATCCCCTTCAAGGTTGGTCTATCCACCGAGAAGTTGGCAGCACTGTACATGCGGCACATCTACCGGATTCATGGAGTACCGATGGACAATCAGAGAGGACAATCCAGACGCCTGAAGACATGTCAAGATTTTGCGTCTTGAAGTTTAGAGGGTCTTGGGAAGATCATTTGCACTTGATAGAGTTCTCTTACAACAACAATTACCAAGCCAGCATTGGTATGATCCTATTTGAAGCTCTCTATGGACGTCATTGTCGTACACCACTTGCATGGGACGACGTAGAAGAAAGAGTACTGCTGGGTCCAGAGATGGTAACTGACGCAGTAGAGAAGGTGAATGCAAGCTCAGGATTGCCCAAGATAGACAGAAGCATTGGGTTGATATTAGTGGTCGACCAGTGAAGTTTGAAGGAGTTAGCATTTCTGTGAAGTTTTCTCCTACCAGAGGAACAATCAGTTTTGACGGAGCTGGGGAAAATTGAGGCCAGGTACATCAGGCCATTTGAAGTTTTAAGACGAGTTAGAAGTAGCGTACCGATTGGCTCTACCAGCTAATCTTGAGAATGTGCAACGTCTTCTACGTATCACAGCTCAGACGCTAAAATCCGGATCCGAGTCACATTTTGGATAATTCATAGCTGAAGATTGGACTCAACCTTTCAGTGCCAGAGAAACCAATTGCAAGCGTAGTCAGAGGTGAGAAGAAGATCAGAATTTGAGCCATCACATAAACTCCTATTTCTTATCTTTTCGTTCTAAACTTGACTGATGCTGCTAAGTCAGCCTAGTTTTGCAAGCTATCTCTTTATCAAGCTTGATCATGACAGGATTTTATTGGGTGCACCCACTAATATATTGTCTCATCAGGACCGGTGCATGATGGTCTGATCAACCTCGTGTACTTTGGTTCGCTTTTGTATTTTTCTACATGGATGATATCATAAATGAAACTTGTCCCTAAACCATCTCATCCATGACTGTCTTGGAAATTCTTATTGTTGGACCTGAGTTACGGACGTGGTACCCGTACCTGTTTGATTCTCCTATCCTGCCTTTAATTTCGAGGACGAAATTTTCTAAGGAGGGAAGATTGTGAAACCCAATTTTTCTTAATTAATATTAGAATAATATTATTATTATTATATTTATTATAATTATTAGTATTATTTTTGAGTGTTAAAATAAATTTCAAAAATTAAAAAAAACATGGACTTTTGGATGTTGACCCAGACCCGAGCCTGAGCCCAGATCTGGACCTAAACCTATTTCTTAAAAATCTGGTTTCTAGTTATTTAAAATATATATATATATATATATATATATATATATATATATATATATATATATATATATATACATATATATATATATATATATTTGAGTTGGTCCACGTTGGACCAACTCCTCCACCCTTCTCCTTACCCTCCTCTCCTATTTTTACTCTCAAACCACTACTACCACCTTCCCGAACTAACTTTCCTCCCCCTCAGGACAAAGCACCACCACAACCATTCACTTCCCTCTCCTTCTTAAACCCAACTCTTCTTCTTATAACTCCCATACCCAACAACTTCCCTTACAGAACACTTTCTTCCCTTAGGAACAAATTCCCCACCACTCTTCACCAGAAAACCCCTTTCTTCCTGAAACCCGTCGGCGCCCCCTCACCCGTGGATCCGAGCACCCGGCGCGCCCCGACTCCCCGGCCCGTCGGCCCCTCCGCCGGCCGAGCCCCCTCTCCTAGAGCCCTTCGCCGGAGCCCTAGTCCCGCCGGCCTCTCTCCCCAAACCCCTCCAGCACCCCCGAGCGCCGGCCGCGCCCAAGCCCGCGCGCCACCCTCTGATCGGCGCAGCCTTTCGCGCCAGAGCCCGACGCCGACACCTTCTCCCCGCGAGCCGCGTCCCGCCGGCGCCCCCGTCCATCCACGCCGACCCGCGGACCCGATCCGCCCGCCCGACGTTCTTCGGCGCCCCTCTCGGCCGCCACCAGCGCACCCCGCTGGCCCCGCGGCCGTGCCCTAAGTCTCTCGGTGACACCGCAGTTCTGTACTGCTGTTTTCTGCCCGTTCTCTCCGCTGTCCGGGTCTCCGCGAGTGCCCGCTGATTTGGACAGCATTGTCCAGCGCTGCCGCGGGTTCCCGACTTGCTGTTCCCGTCTTTCTTTTCTATTATAAATCATCTGAGAGCTCTAGCCGAGCAACCCGAGGTATAACCCATGTCCCGTTCTATTTTTCATACAGTCTGTGATGAGAATGGTCCCCGATTCCCTTCCGGGAATTCGGTTTTTAGCGACGTCGTATTTTTCGGAACCTTCGGAAAGGTTCTGTTGATTGTTTGGATTTTTTCGGAACTTTTCGGAAAATGGGTTTTGATATATTTTGGGCTTTCGGACTTTTTCGGTAGCGTGTTTTGGTTGGATTCGGACTTCCGAAATTATTTCGGGTCGTTCCGAATTAATCTGTGGATTGGTTGTGGATTATTTTATATATATATTTTGAGATTCCCTGGTTTGGGATTTGCAGGAAAATTATTTGTCATATTTTCCAGTTTTTTGGTTGACCAAAAATAGAGAAAATGCTGCCGAATTTTTCCGTAAATTTAAAGTATATTTTAAAAATAATTTTAAAATGGATTTCGGAAATATATATTTAATATTTGGATTTTTGGGCGACGACCGTATCAGTCAATGGGCCCCGGCTAAGTGCAAACGAAACCGGCTTCGTCCGGACGTTGAGGCATTAGCCTAGTTGACGATTGGACCATATCTGAGACTAGTCACTATTTAATTTATTTTATTTATTTAATTATAACTAATTATAGAAAGTTTAGAACTAACGACCGTTTCTGTCTTATTTTAATTTATGTAAATAAATTGTAATGGGATAAGCTCAGCTAGTTGTTGGTTCTGTAACTGTAATTTGGTAGCGTAGAATTTTTGGTTATTTGCTGATTTTGCGAGTTTTTGTAGCATACGAATAAATTTAATAAAAATTATTTTCATATAAAAATTAATAAAAAATTTCTCACCTAAAATCTACAAGTTTTAATATTAACTAACGATCATGTATTTCTCACTAAAATAAGAAATTTAGTTTTACATTTATAATTATGAAAATACAAAGTTTTAATCAAATTAAATTGGTATCGACGAGTTTTCCAAAATACAAAATTTAAACGATCTTTCCCTCGTTACTAATTCACGCACAAATAATCGTGTTTTTGTTCGTGTTTTATTAATAAAGTATTAAAATGGATTAGGACACAATTAGAGATTTCAACTAGCGTAGCTAGATTGGTAACCCTGGTTTCTGAGTCAATATCTCGAATATAGGAATTCGAGGACGATCCTAATTTCCCATCTCGAAGTCTTCATCCTCTCCAGTCCAGTCTATTTTGAGGCAAGTATAGTTTGTGTTAGTTTACAGTTATTTTAATAATCGTTTTATTGCAAGTTTAAACCACGATGCAAACACGAAACTTTTTCTGAGAGTACTAACTGCAACTACTGTAACTGATTGGGGACTGGGGGAATAGAGTAATGTTTATGACCACATCCAACTGTAACTTAGGCAAGTATTAGCTTACCCCTCATACACACGGGGATAAGCCGAATCGTATCAATAGGATACAACTGTACATCCCAAGCCGGTCATATTCATTGCCTATTCAAATCACACTGTTTTACTGCTAGAAAACTGTTCATTTCTAAACTGTTTAAAAGTGCATGACTCTATTATTCATTTTAACTGTTTAAATTAGCATGAATTGTACTTTGCTCCCTCCTGACTGGAGATAACATTTTTAGGGAACATTGATGATGCTGAGCTGTTATACTATACAACAGCTAATATGACCCGGTTCTGTACCCTGTGGTGCTGCCAGAGTTCCCATTTGAGAACGCAGGACCTGAGGCCGATGTGCCGAATGCTTAGATAGATTTTCTTTTCCAGTTTTGTTGTTTCATTTGAAATTCTGTTATTTGAATTCAGTTCTTTTAATTCCAGTTGTATTTATTTCAAAGTTTAATAAAGTTTCATTTCCCGAATTTGAGTTGTGACAAATATAGATGCTGTTGTGGATTACCTGCTAATGGAACAGCTTACTGCCGTCGTCTCAACAACGGTGCAGGCTGGACATGATCCGGTTCGACCCAATTATTTGGGATCGGGTCGTGACAGTGATGGAGTAAATTCACTTAAATTTCTCTCATCTCTCTCCATTTTCCTCCCACTTTTGAGAAAGAAAAAAATTAGTGGGACTCACCTACTTTTTTCCTTCAAATTTTCCTCTCCCATTTTTCCTCCTCATTTCCAAACACCATTATTTTTAATTTTCCTCTCACTTTCTCCTCAACTTTCTTTTCTTCCCTCAAACAGTACCTAAGGCTCATCGAGTTGAAACTTCTAATGTTAGCAATCAACGTATGTTGTCATGACTTCATGTTCTCAGTTCTCACTTAGCCATCATTCATGGCGAAGTGGTCAAATAATTAATGAGAATGTCAATTCAGAATATATCGTCAATGTCTCTCGTTAATTATAATCTTAAGAAGTCTCCATGCTCCTCTCTTTGTATACTTGATTGGGTTTATGTGTCAATGTCTGTCATTAATTATCTGAACTGTTTTTATTCTACAATGAATCTTTGAAACTTAATTTGTACTTGACTATAGACACGAGTAAATTGAAGGTAATTGCTCCTAAAAAAATTATTCGCACCTTCTCACTGACCAGGTGGCGTGTGTTTGTGATGAGTTTGAATTTGAGATGGATTGATGAAGGAGAAAGTAGAACATGCATAAAATTAGAGATGAGCATTTTTCAATTATATATCGAAAATTGAATTTAACTGAACCGAATCGAACAGAATCGAACGAGAGATTCTGTTTGGTTTGAAAAAAAAAAAATTGGTTCTCGGTTTCGATTTTAAAAATACTAAAAAAAATTATTCGATTTCGGTTTTAGATTTTAGTTTCGCTCCAAAATCAAAAACCGAATAAGACTTATGCAATTATGTAAATATTCCAATTTTATGTATGTTTTGTGGTTAAAAATGTATATATTTTAAAAACAACAATTCTATCTATATGTTTTGAAGTCCAGTTTTAATAATTTAATAATTAGTCCAACTTTAGGTGTAACTTTGAAGTTTGAAATACAACAAATGTGTGTATAAAAATTACTATTTGTAATATAATTTAATTACGATTTCAACTTTGGGTCCGATCCATTAAACAATATAATAGACCGAATTAGTTATTTGTTTTTATGTTTCAATTTTTGATTAATTTGGATTCGATTTTGGAGTGTTAGAATTTCGGTTTATTCAGTTTGGTTATTGTGATTAGATTGAAATCGAATAAACTGAATGCTCACCCCCAGACAAAACCATTGATTTTTTTTTTGCTACTAAAGATATCAATGTTAGCAAAAACATAATAACTTATTATTTAAGGGCAAATTAGTCTTCCTGGCCTAACGAAGTATTTTTTGAGATATGGACTAGTTATCATAAGGTCCATATAATTGACTCGTTGAAAGTGGAGGGGAGAATAAGAATAGACCTAAAATTCTTGTGGTTTCCTTCAAAGTCAGATTGCAGACGAAGCAGCCATGACTGAATTGATTTTCTGCAGCATTAATTTTCTACGTGTGTACATAAATATGACACAATCAGAAGGACTGAGTAGCTGGACACAATTGACTTATATTCTGTCCTACGTACTACAATTCAATGTAGAAAAATTATGCAGATGAGCATTATCGTTGTACTTATTTATTAGCTAGTAGACTTCCATGTGGGAACAAAATTTCACGTAGAGAATTAGATAGAGATTTGCAGTGTCTTAATTAAAAATAAAATTAAATATCTCGAATATATAGCATATAAATGATTGTAACATCCAAGCGCTATCATTGTCCACAAGGAGCATAATGGATGGTTGACTAGTTTTTGTAGAGAGAGGAAAGTTTCAAGTCATAAACCATGGCTAATGTAAGTATATTTTTTATTTTCATTTTTTAAGATATATGGCAATACATAGGGAACTATGTACATACTGCATTTCATATATTGGACACACCGTTTCCAACTTTTACTATTATTATAAATGAAATGGATAATAGCTATCGTGGTTCGATTTACTGATCTTTCGCCTCCAACTTTTATTTTCAAAAATTAAGACATTGTTGGATCGTGTATAAATATCAATGAATTATTGTGACATTTTACATATTAGTATTATCATCATCCATGTTTTTTTTCCATCAATATTTTAAGTTCCACAAAATAATTGTATTCTTATGTCCTATAAAATAATCGACAATTCTTTTTTATATTTGATACTGACTGAGTAACTATAAATTTTTGTATCTAACATATTATAAATATGTCACATTTTAACTTGGAATTAGGTGGCTCTTAATCAGCCACGTATAAGGGGATTCAATTTTCAGGATTGTGGGACATAGATGTAGTATTCGTTTAGAAATAAACGTTTCTTCAAATGATGTTGCGGGTGAAATATAAGTGAAATTAAAATTTATCCGCAATTAACTAAGTAATTCCAGAAGAACCTATTAGTCGATTATGAATTACTATTGAGATTTGAGAGTCCAACGCTCGTATTTATATGGAAAGCAGCACGGACACTAAATCTATAGAATTCGAACTCTCCAGTCGTAAGAATATATAGATGTGTGTGGATTGTAATAAAAAAAATCTCGTATATATACTTAGTGATAAAATCAAAATAGGATCATTTTAGTGTTAGAATGGTACTCTAATCAACACAAGTATAACACTCTTCATCGAGTGGAGTGATTACTCAATACACAGTGGATCAGGATTAGTTCTTAAGCAAAATATAGGCTAAAATATAATATGCATAACTTTAAGAATAAACATATACAACTCCATCTAAATACATTATACATTATGCATGTCTAACTTGATACATAAGATAGTGAACGAGATAAAGCTAGCTAGCTATATCCTGTGAACAACTTTATTGTCTTGTCCTTGGAACAAGTGCAACAGAGAAGAAATTTAATTGTCTTAATTCCATCTGGTTTGAAGTCACAATCTAGTTCTCAATGTATGATTAAAAATAGAAAAACTTTGACTTACTTTTCACTTTATTTATCACAATTCAAGATTTACTTCACAAAATTTTGATAATGTAAGAATTCTTCCACGGGGCAGGAGGGCTCGTCGTCGCTGCTCACTGCTGCCCCCCTCCCCTCCGCTCGTCCCACCCCTGGCAGCAAACCCCCTCCCCCCACCACCACTTCTACGGCAAGCGACAACGACAGCGCCAGCAAGCGACGGTAGCAACGAGCAGCATCAATGGTTGCAGCGGCGGCGACAAGTGCGGCGAGCAACAATGAGGCGGGGGGGTCAGCAAGGCAAGGAGGGGGAGGGGGAGAGGAAGAAGACAATGGGGGAGGGGTATATTCGTCCAAAGTTTTGGATCAAAGCAGTTGACCATCAGTCTTAGACGGTTTCTGTCAAAAGTGGAAGAATTCTTACATTATAGAAATTTATGGGGTGCACCTTGAATTGTGATAAATAAATTGGGGGTAAGTTAAAATTTGACACGTGTCCTCGGCTCACACATGTGATTCCTCCCATTGGTTGTATAGCATAGTTGAAAATATAATTGTCCAAAATAAAATTAGCAAATTGGTTATCACAATGAGCACCAACTCCGTATAATGGACACAAAGATTGGTCATATTAAATTTGTGTACTTTCTCCAATCATGATTGGAGAACGTTGATAACTTTAGGCAACTAGCTAACATACACGCTACATACACTTCAAATGAGAGTGTCTTTTTTTGGAGATCAAATCTTGAATCTTTGGGTTATGAGATAGTTTAGTTAGATTCTTTAGAACTTTCAATTCAATTTTTTATTATTAGCATATTTGTTTTTGATATTGGACTTTCTCTTGTAGTTGATAATTTAGCATTGTTATTCATTTAGAACTTGTAGCCTTATGTTCAAATTCTCTTGTTTCTCTATACCATGTCATAGATTAAAGTTGTTGTTAATATGAATGCGCTATAGATGGTCTATGGTATTGAACATTGTGTATATAGACTTGGGGTAGTACTTGTGACCTAGATAATGTACTACCACTAATGATGCAACGTAGGTTGAGATTGACCATGTACTTGTATCTCAAAAAATGAAGAAAAAAAAGTCGTGATAAAGTGGGTGCACAACTACGTTTCGTTTGATATGCATCAAACATTTGATCCAAGTAAAAAAAATACTTTATTATATTTTGTAACTTATAGATAGCATATTTTTCATTTTTTTTCTTCTAAATAACTACTTACACCACCTAATTTAACTATATGATCAACAATAACAAAATAATATAAAGCAGGGATCTACCCAATATTTTTTATATTTTGTTTCTATCCTAATTTTTTTTCTCCAAAACATGGTTAACATATATATTTAGTAAAGATTTAGACAAAATAAAAAGTTGTTATAGCATTAAACAAAAAGTCGGATAGTATACAACAAATAATACAACTGCGATGTCATAAATACTTTTAAAAAATTCATTAATTTGCAAACATACCAATTAACCTCTGTTAATAATTTAACAATGCCACATGATTATTTTTCGTTTGTACTTTTTTAAATATAAGGAATACAATATCTCAACATTATATATATATATATATATATATATATATATATATATATATATATATATATATATATATTTCAACCATGTTTAACATTTAGTGCGAATTTTCTTCTACCATTACGATAAGTAACACAAAATTTAAAAATCAAATATTGTCTAGCTTATGATAAAATAATATATATACTAGGCTATATAATTGGTTCTTAATGAATACGAATAGTATGAATATCATCTTTTACAATTAAGTTAATAATATGACAAGAATATTTTTTTATAACATGATTTACCATCTTTAGTAGGTCATACTTAACCTTTTAAAATAAATACGACAGTTGCATTGTTGCTAGCATTATACTAAACGATATAGCAAAAACTTTGTTATGTATATATAATCACGAACAATTCCTATAATAGCACTACCATTTCAATATGTGAAAGACTAAAAAATGTCAAATCCAACTATTCTTTTTTGTAACTTCCAATCAGAGTCAATATAATAACTAGTAAGATATATATATATATATATATATATATATATATATATATATATATATATATATAACCTAAGTTTTAAATACTTGTCCAGATATCATAAGTTAATGAAACTCAATTGCTAATTTGAATAGATTGATCTCGTAATTTCTCCTTTGAAAATTTTAAGGACTTCTTCTTTAACAATAGTGCTTAATATTTTATGAAAGGCAGGTTTCATATACCTTTTAATAAGTTTTTTAAACTTTTTATTTTGAGCAAGATTAAATGGCATTTCATTATGAATAGTAAACATTTTAGGTTCTCTTTTAGTAAATTAATGAGAGTAGCAACAATAGTTAAATGACTTAAATCAAATTGTAATTGTGATTGTCTACTGTCTCTAACGCTGGCCTTTATTTAAATCAAATTGTAACTGGATCCACTATAATTACTAAATGTGAAAAAACAAGCTAAAAATGTATAAATTGGAAAATAAACCTCAACTTGATTTATTGGTATTAGATCTCTATTTGTACTGTACTAGTATATTATAAACTGAATAGGTCAAGTCAATTGTTGAGTTTTTATGATGGTCGATTTGTCGTTTACAAGCAAGCAAGTACTTAAACAGCAGAGAGAATGAGAGACAGTTAAAATGGATTGGTGTAGCAAAAATGGCTAAGATAACCCCATATTTATAGTTTTTTTTGGCTTCTCGTAAGGATACTTTGGTCATTTTATGTAAACAAATTGATCAAAATATTCTTACAAATGACAATAAACCACCATTTTAGGGGGGGCTATTTTAGTAAATAATACTCTCAAGGGATTAATTTGGGGAGGGTATTTCTGTAAATTCCTCCTGACGTATATAAATGGGAGCTTGATTTGGTCAAAAGAATTTGCCCGTTGGATAAGTGGTGTATATTGTCGTGCCAGCACATGCACCCGTGTTTGTTTGGGGGCCTGGGCCACATCTCGTGTTGTGTTTGTAAAACCAGTGACACATGTCGACTCCAGCATGACTTCAAGTGTTTTGGCACGTGCATGACCAGCGACGACACAAAAAAGGATACTGGACGAGTGCAGCGTCTAGACGGGTGGGCTGAACGGATGAGCGAAAGGTGCCATGGAATGGAAAATATCTCCGATATCAAGTTGGAAATAGCCACAATATTTCAAATTATAGTCCCGTGGGCTTTAGAGCGAATTGGACCCATGTTGTCAAAGCTATTTGGGCCCAGATTGTTTTTTTTTTGATCTATATTCTCGTGCCGGACTCGGATCCACTCCTCATCTCCCACTTCCACTTCGACCATGGACCTCCAGTGCCAATCTCCCGCCAAAGAACACCCAATCCCTCCAAATCCTAACCCTAACCCTAACCCTAATCTCCGCACTGTGAAGTCCACCGCCTTCAAGAGAGAAGAGAGGCAGAAGCGGAAGGAGAGGAAGCGGCAGAGGAAGCTCGAAGAGCGAGTGGAAGAACAGCTCCAGATCCTGCTCATCCCCAGCGCCGACCGGGTCCCCAGATCGGACCCGGTCGCTTTCTCCGACATCGAGTGGCCGTGCGAGACCCGCTCCGACCCTGACCCGGGAACCACCGGGTGGCCCCCTTTCAGCCCGAACCCGTTGCAGTCCTCCTCCGCTGAGGAGCAGGTTAGGGTCTGTGGTCCGCAGGCGCAGCAGAACGGGCTGAGGGAGACACGAGAGTTCCTCTCCAAGAACGAGGAGGAGGAGGAGGAAGAAGGCGATGACGAAGAGGAGTGTGATGATGGAATTTTCAAGTTTTTTGAGGGGCTATTTGAGAATGACAGGGAATTGAGGGATTTTTATGAAAAGAGATGGGAGAAGGGGGAATTCGCTTGTTTGGTTTGCGAGAGGAGGTTCGCCAACGGCGTAGGTCTGGTGCAGCACTCGAACGCGGTGGGGAAGAAGAGGAGAGGGGCCCACCGGGCATTAGGGCGGGCGATTTGCCGGGCTCTTGGCTGGGATGTTCATCGGCTTCCGGGCATTCGCATTGATGAACCTCAGGTTGCTTTCTTGTCTTATGCTACTTATTTTCTTCTTTCAATTTGGGGTTATGTTGTTTTTGTCTGCTTGGCAATTGTAGGGGTAGCGGTTATGAGGTGTTTTAGAGTACCGGTTATGAGAGGTCCGGTTTTGGATGGTTTTTAAGTAGCAGCTTTTAAACCAGTCCAATCCATGCTTGGTGATTCACTAATGAGCGGTTCTGAATGTTTTTTTACACGAATAAAATTAAATAGGGAAGGGTATTAGTAGTTATAATTATATATTTTTTTATGAGGATATAAATGGAATAAAATAACAAAACCCCTCAAAACCCACCGATTTGAGGTGTTTATAAAGCCACCCAAAGATACATTACACCGGTTTTGGGGGGTTTTGAGCCGACCAAAACCAGTGCCTCAAAAAAATTAACAAGCATGGGTTTTCATAAACGGTCGGTTAAAAAACACTCCAAAACCGGTGAAAACACCGTTACCAAGCAGACCCTTAGAGGATAGTTGGGCGAAATTAAATTTCATACACCGTTTAGAGGTTGTAGCCGGCTGTCACGCTTCCCACTAACAACAAATCCGCATTGACATATGGCAAACATTCGTCACTGAGTTTTGGAACTCCACCAGTACCGTATGATATAAAATGTATGCTGTTATTTGGACCTGAGACCCAACATCACCCCGATTTTACTGTACTATGGACGGTAGTATTATACTGTCATGTCTTAAAGAATATATCCGAGCCTCTTAACATGTAGCATCTGGGTGCATATATCTACCTGAATCGGACCAGGTTAGAACGCAAAGATGTAGAAATAAGTTTGGAAATCATATGGTTTTGGTATATGTTTGTATAAATTGCAGTGAAATGTCTGGTCCGGCCGAGATTTAGATTTGTGGTGCACAAGTATATTACGGTGGACCTGAAGCTTATATAAGTAGGGTTTGTATCCAAAATCTGAACTTGTAGTACTAACATGTCCGAATTAGTGTGACATGTTGAATAACAATATAATCTATTTTCCATGATACACGTTCTCAAGAAACTGACAATCAATGATGAATCCAGACTTCTGGAAGAAATAAATATCCCAATATATACAAACACAAAGACGCAAAGATTATATATAGAAAACTCTAACCGGTAAAAACCGCACTGTTACAAAATCTAGGTTTATAAGATTTTATACACGATTTACTAAACTTCTAGCGCAAAAGCATATCAAAGAATTACAACAAAGATTTACCAAGAAAAAATTGAGAGGAATTGTCGAGAAACCCCAAGAATCTGAGAATCCGAAAAACGTCAATAAAAGCCAAAAAAAATTCTTCTTTTACTTTTTTCTATCTCCTCGCTTATATATATATATATATATATATATATATATATATATATATGGTTGGATATATTCAAAAGTCCAAGTAAGTTTAGGATTTTATCAGCAACCAAAAATGTAAATAAATATATTTCAAGTCTAATTATGATTAGGATCAGCTAACATGAGCCACGATCCCAATGCTAACTATATCCATACCTTCCCTAGATAAAACCAAGTCGTAAGTAAAAGTTAGTATATAGATATTGTCCACTAATAATCACTCTTGCACCTTCTTATAGAGGTGTTTTGAGCATTGATGAGAATGGTGATTGTTGTTTTGTTTTTTGAGCATCCGAGTTGGTGAGCCACTATGGATGCTATGGATAAGGAGATGCTTGTTATTTGGTCAAAGGACACTTGGGATCTTGTTTTCTTACCTCCTGTACACTCTTAGGTTGGCTACCAATGGGTCTTCGTAGTGAATCATAATCGCTATGTTGAAAGACGAAAAGCTCGTCTTGTTGCTCGTGGATTTATCCAACAACACTACATTGATTGTTTCATTCTTACATTGATTATGAGTCGACATTCTCATTGGATGCCAAGCTCAATATTTTTGGGGTTGTACTCTCCCTTGTTGTGCATCGTAGATGGTTGTTGCGACTGTTGGATGTTAAAAATGTCTTTCAAAATGGCAACCTTACGGATCAACCTCCTGGTTATGGGAGTGCAAGGGAGTCTCTTTATTTGTCATCTCCGGAGGTCTATCTATGGATTTAAGCAATTTTCTCGCACATGGTTTGTTAAGTCCAGCCAAGTTGTTCAACAAATTAGCTTTACCCAGAATGTTGCTAATTATTCTTCTTTTTATTCACCGTCGTACTCAGGCATGGTAGTTTTGCTCGTCTATGTTGACGATGTTATCATTAATGGATAACTTTGCAGTTATTTACAAGATCAAGGCATATCCCTCTCCTCACATTCATTCTAAAGATCTTGCTCACTTTCGCTATTTCTTGGGCGTTGAGATTGCTCCAGTGATTCTCTTCTTATTCCTATCACTCGGCGATTCTCTAGATCTCTTAAAGGATTCTGGGTTTCGGGGTTGCAAGCATGTTTAAAGGTTCGCGATATCGGTATCGGACCATTCCTATGAGTATCGGTATAGGCAGTATCGGCAACAACGTCGGTTTCAGATCCGAGTATCGGATTTTTTGGTATCGGAAAACAAATAATTATAAACATTTTCAAAATATATTTTTATATTTATGCATAATTTTAAGTATTTTCAGTGTTGTTTCTTAGTAATTTTGAAATTGAATGAAATAATACACCCTTGACGATTTGTTTATATGTGATAGATAAGTTTTCTTCTTTTACATGCTTTTACAACCTTATTATGCTTTTTCACGCTTGTTGATTGGCCTTTTTCGTTTAATTCTTTACAACCGAAAAAAGAGACCCCTTATGTCAGTATCGGTCGGTATCGGATCAGAACATGCCAAACCGTATCGGTATCGGCCGATACTGTAAACTATGGAACTTTATACTCTCATGGATTAGAATATGAAGCTCTCCAATCTCGGTTCCTCCTCTGATACTCTTTTCCCAATCCATATATGCATTGTTTCCTTGCCGGCAAGTTCATCTATCTGTTATTCCTTGTTGTTAGCCTGTCAACCAGTTTATGCAATCGTCATGGATTTCTCATCCTTTTGTCGTTGAGTGTATTCTCCTGAGTGTATTCTCCGGTATCTGAAGAAGTCGTTTGCCTAATGACTTGTCTACCGACCCTTCCCGTCTCTTTCTCTTACATCATATGTTGATGCCAACTACGCTGGATCTACCAGCCCTCCTCTCTTTAGCATATGTTGATGCTGACTACAGTGGATCTATTGATGATTGTCGGTCGACGGACAGATTTTGTACTTATATTTAGGTAATCCCATCACATGGCGAAGCAAGTAACAAATAGTTGTTGCTCATTCTTCAGCTAAAGTCAATATCGCTTGATGTCCCATTTGATTTTCGAGCTTACATGGCTCAACTGTGTTCTCTCCAATCTTTGTCTTGTTGTCCTCTCCGGCTTTTCTCTATGGGACCATAAGGCTGCAATTCACATTGATGAGAATCCCGACTTTCGTGATCACACCAAGCATATTAAGGTCGAATGTCATTTCATTCATGAGAAGGTCAAGCTGTGCAAGGTCTAGCTTCTTCATGTTCCAGTTTCATCTCAGTTGGTCTACATATTAGCCAAGTCTTTGCCTAGGACGCTCTACCTTCACTTTCTTTCCAAGCTGTCTTTGCCTAGGACGGGGCTTACCCTCTCCTTCCCAAGATGCAGTAAGTCTTATTCTTGAGCCAACTTCTCACCAAATCTCATCAATGATCATAATGAACTGCTACTAAAGTCTGCAGTACTTAAAGTACGATCTCAAAGACACGATCGACAAGATCTTCTTTCATTACTTGCAAGAGGTTTGTGCTGGAAGGCTTGTCATTTCCTGTAGCCATGTATTGAGGGTTTTACTGGAGTTGGATGGAAGAAAAGGATTTACATAGCCAACCCCAGTATTTGGAGATAAAGGCTCTGCCATTGTTGTAGTATGCACCGAGGTAAGAGTAAAGACAATGTGACCCCACTTGTCAAGATATCCACTCAACTAAAGTGCGAAGTTCAAACCAAAGGATTCTTCGGTTGAACTGTGGACCAGACCGACTGGTACTGTACTGCTTTCTTTTAGGCCTCGTTTGGTTTGCGGAAAGGAAAGGAAAGGAAATCAATTCCTTGGTATTGCACATCGAGTCGTGGTGTATTGGTAACACCACCGTGCACCGGAGGTGAGGGCCGAGTTCGAGCCCTCCATCCCACGGAGGTGGCTGGGTGGCGGTGGCCACGGCCTTCGGGCCAAGGTCGGGTGGAGTCGTCCACCGGCTTTGGTTTTTAAAAAAAAAATCCTTGGTATTTCCTCTCCTTTGGGAAATTACAATTCCTATTGATTTTCCTTACCGGTGTTTGGAAATGCCAAGAAAATTGGAAGAGAAAGTGAATACTTAAAGGTGGGAAAGTGAATCTTGCTTGGATGGATGGAACCATTTCCCCCCCTAATTTCCTCTCCATTTGGAATCACTTTCCTTTCCTCAATTCCTTTGGCACCCAAACATAGAAAAATAATGACTTTCCTTTCCCAACTCCATGATTCCGCGAACCAAACGAGGCCTTAAAGTTGATAGCCGAGCATTGATATGAGCAGTGTTTGATTTGACCAAGAGGAAACTTTGCTGGCTTACCAAAACTTGTGGCTGGTATGGAATACCGATCCTGTAACACCTTAACACAAGCATAAAATTATGAAATAGAATTCAAGATAAAGCATCTTTTGGCGCTCTTTGTATCACAATTACCAATAATAAAAGTTTTCAGGATACCAATATTTGACCATAACATCTTTATGTGTCACTATCACTGTCAAGCTGCAACAAGCATCTAAGAATACCCTTTGGAACCCTGAAATCTACAAGAATCACCATACTATCGTGCAAGACGTGCAAGGTCATAACAAATTTTACCATGTTGTATAAGCTTCTAGGACACAGCTGCCAGTAATGTGTTTTCATGACTCTACGGTTGCAGTATCTTTTCTTTGGCACCTGGTATGTCTTTCACCATGTATACATGTAGGTTGATACATGAAGGCACAAGTTATGAATTAATAATCAAAGCATTATTAGTAACTAACAGGTACAACCTCTAAGACTTTCTAAGTAACCTGAGGTTTACCTTCTTGTAGAAGCTTGTAGGAGTCGAAGACATTGTAAAATTTTTCCGTGTGGACTTGCGATTTGTATTAGCTGTTTATTCCATTAGGTATAGACTCATATGGTATATATCTGTAAGTGATAGATCGAGATCTTGAGCAATATATTATATAATCAAAGCCCCATATTACCAGTATAAGCAACACGTATAATCTGGCTGATCTTTTGCCATATGAAAATCATTTAGCTCTTGTTATCTAGTTTTAAATTATAATTCTTCATTTCCTTTGCTCTCTTATATGACTTCTAGTATGGATGCATAAGGGGGACCAGGAAGGTGGTTGAGAAGGTTCTATGTTTAAAATTTCAGAACTTGGGGTGGATGGTATTGCAGCCTTGTATGTTAGTTTGAGCTGCTTGTATGTTAGCTCTTGTTATCTTGTATCCCTGTTTATCAAAATTTTAGGGAAAAGAAAAACTCTAGTTTGAGCTGCTTGTATGTTAGTTCTATTTTCAATTTGGTGATGATCTGCTGTGGATATGTTTTCCTTATGTGTTTTATATACAGAAATATACTGACTATTGAAAAAAATGACCTGCAGAAGGCAACTGCCGAACCAATTGAAGCTGAGAAAGGAGACGCGATGGAAGAAGAAGAGACAAATTGACAAAAGGTAAAATGTTGTTGGTTCGCTCTTTTACTTCTGCCTTGTACTTTTCCTCTCTCTCTCTCTCTTTTTTTTTTTTTTTTTTTTTTTTTTTGAGGGTGTCCACTTCTTAATGGTGCTTGGAGGCATGCCTCCAAGGGGGCTCGAATCCGCGCCAGTGCGCCGGGGTGCTCCACCGTTCCCAACGGGCTACGGCCACGGGGACATACTTTTCCTCTCCAGTTGGTTGGTTCAAACCAAGTTCTTGTTTTACCACAATTGATTATTAATTGGAATGGCATTCATTATTATAATTTTATGTGTTGGATATGCATCTAACTTGTAAGGAGAGATGCTACATAGGAGATGCTACTTTTTTTTTCTTTTTCATATTTTGTCTTACCAAAGATTTTGATAAATATTAGCTTTCCTATGTTTCCCCTATAATAGGCGACGATGAAGAAATTAAACCATATGTTTATGTCACTATATGATATGGTATGTATTTCATGTTCAACTCTGTTCTGTCTTGTGCATTTCATCCTGGGACCAGTGTGTATTTATACTTCCCGGGTCACAAGATACATATACTCTTTCTTGGATATCAAACGGACCTCTCCGGATGGTAGTCTTAATGTGGCTGATTTACCCTCTTTTGTAATCAGCTTCGTTACGCCAGCTGCTCTAGCTAATTGTCCACTCATTCCCAGACCCAGATCAGATACCGAGCCGGGTCTCGCTCTTATGCACATATCTCTATAGAAAATCGTCGTCCTTATACAACAAAACTTTGATCCTTTTGCATCTCCAGTTACTGTGTAGCATCTGGTCAGCAACATTAGAGAGACAGTAGTATCAATTAACATCATGATTTTGCTTTGTTCTTACCCTGAATATATGTTCATATTGACAAGCAATCAAGACAATTTTACCGGGAACAGTAAGTATTCCCTTCTCTACGTTTTCTTTTTCATTTTGCTTTTGTACATTGTGTCAAATGTTTTGATGCGAACCATGTAACAAATTTAGGCAAATGTTAAGGGCACTACAACGATTACTACGTTACAATATACTTTTGGCAGTCATGTACATATTCAGTAGTACCAAATTTTTTTGTAGTCTACTGCCAAATTTACTGCCAGAAGGATCTGAGACTGCCAAAAGTGTGTTGTCTCATACTGATTGTTGTTTAGTGCTCTTAACATTTGCCCAAATTTATACTTTTTCTTCAAGCTGTTTCGTGAATTAGCACGATGTTGGTTGATATTTTGGGCAATAAGATGATTGAATATATATTTACAAATTACAGTGCTGCAATTCCTGCTTCTGAGGCCTGATATGAATCTGTACTTATAAAATTGTAGGCAGTTAGTTTCTAGACTCATTCCAAATTCCCAGTGCACAGCTTCCATATATGCAAAAATAATGGAAATGTGCAGCCAGTCAACCTAAGATTGCCTCTCTTTCCTTCCAGTCTACGAGCCAAGCAATTTACTCACAAGAATGTTAACTCGCCCTATAATGCACATGAAACATTTCCACATGTCATGTCCTAGAAGACGCAAACATAAAGTATCTAAGAATTCCTGCACTCAAATTTGTTAAAACATTAGGCAATCTCCGATGGAGATTTCTATCTTTTCTATTTCTATTTCTATAGTAGAAATTTATTTTAGAAAAAATTTCTTCTAACCAATAATAGAACCTATTATGGTAGTGATGTATGAAGAATTTATATGAGAATTTTTACACGTAGAAATTTTCATATAAATTATTCATATCTCATACCAATTAATATGGTGCCAACATCATTAAATTTATCATTTTATTTGTCACCATATATGATAGAAATGGAGAACCATGGAGAGTACTTTTGTGTCTGCAATTTTCATATAGAAATTCTACCAACTAAGATATAAATTTTCTTAAAGTACAATGTCAAGTATGATAGGAACTCAATTTTAGAAACCACCAAACTCAATTTTAGAAATCACCATTGGAGATGGCTTTAGTGTCAAAAGTGTTTAACTACAGCATGGGCCTTATACAAAGATAAATAGTGGATTATTTTAACATGTGTCCTAAAAGCACATGATAACATATCGATAAATGTGTATTTTACTTGATTACTTTTACTAGCACATTAAATAAAACAACCTTTCATTTAACATTTGCATTTATTAATGTAAAATGTGCGTTTATTGATGTATTGGTAAGAATATCCATATAAAATACACATTTATCAATATGCTATCATGTGTCCTTAAAGTTGTTTTATATGACTCATACAATACTAGTAATATAACATGACTATTTAAGCAACTTTCAAATATTCTCATATTCATTAAAATACTTCCCGAACTCGGTTGACTCTTGTGGTCAACAAGGAGAGGTAACCTCCTTAGTAGGCGGATGGTCTCAGGATCGAACCGTGAGAGATGTGGGTGTGTGTGAAAATTGGAGGTAGTGGGTCAAAATAATATGCAACGCAGCGCAAAGTTTCGTGGGTTATGTCGGACTAAAAAAAAGGTACTTAATTTTATAAAAAAAGATTTTTTTATCCCAATATTTGGATTGCATATATAATTTATTGACTATGCAAGTTACACTTGTGTTTGCGGAAAGAAAATTTTTAAAACTAAAATTAATAAAATCTTTTAAGATTGATTATTAAATCTATTAAAATTAATATGATAGAAAAATTTGATTATAATAGTTTAATTTGATGATTTTGCTGATAAATATGCTAAAAGAAATTATGTAGTTGAATTTTTTTCTTTTCATTTTTAGATTTTGCCAAATTTGTCCTATAATTATAGGACCGGCCATGGGGGCAGTACCATCACTTGAAACAGAAAAACAAGGACATTCCCACCCTTGGGAAACGGCTAAGAGTGAATGACATCTGTGTGGCTATTGAATTTTTAGGGACCACGATTCTCCGAATATGTTTAAAAAATATTGATTACTGTAATACAGAATTTCTTTTATCATTTTAAAGTACAAAAAATAAGTTAGCTTCGGTGATGTGCTTTGGACTGTCAATTGAGAGACGAATTTAAATCATCTCTCCTAAATTTTACTTATTTTAAAAATCTTTTATGTATAATTTTTTGTTTTCTCTTTTGTAACAATTTGGTAATATAGATTGTATTTTTGTTCATTCTTGTTTAAGTTTTACTATATTTTTTAAGTTCAATTAACATGGCGATTATAAGGATTTCTATATGTACTAACACGATTCCTCTAGAATTTTAATTATGACTCCGTCCTTGTTTGTAAGCAACTACTAGATAGATTGTCCCAGACCGGGAACCTTTCCGTCGCAGAGAAATTATTCAGTGGTTCGGTTTCACCATGTGGCAATCGATAAGTCTTGCAACATGACATGTCACTCTTGTTCTGTCATGTTGTTTGTTCTTTTTGTGGTGTGTTATACTACTATTGGATGAGAGCAAGATCTCACCACTGTCACGTGGTAAAGATGGATTACTGAATAATTTCTCTGGTGAGAGAGCGCGCCAAAGGCTATTACTGACATCATGGTCTTATGTGGAGCGGACTAATGAGCGCTGAAGGTCCCCAACTAACGAGTTTCTGATCCATACTTACTGTTGCAGCCCAAGGATACCAAGATCAAACGATTAGTAAAACAAGAAACTCCGATGAGATGTGTGAACTCCAAATCAGAACTGGATCATCCTCACAAGTTGAATAGCAAAACCTGAAAAGTTTTGGGTATATACAAGCACGAATAACCTCTCAAAGAAACAACAGTCATGTTAAAAGATACCAAAAAAAATCCATTCAGAGTGACGGCAATACATCAATTAATTTGCAGTATACAAGAATTTTTTTTAGGAAGTTGATAGCAAATGTAAATGGGAATGACATTGTCTGCCATCGCTCATGACGAGTTGGCTTGGACCGTCATTGCTTAGAGCCTGTTTGGTTCGGCAGAGTGTGAGAAAAGTGGTAGATTTTGGGAAAAGTTGATGCATTTGTTGAGCACTTTATCATTTCCTCTGTTTGGATTGACGAAAGAAGTGAGCAAAAAGTGGCGAATCTCTGCCACCAAACATTGTCTTGTCCCTCCAAATTTTACTTCTCACCTACATCATAAAAGTGGAGTAACTCCACTGGAACTCTCACGAACTCAGTTTTGCAGCACACTACATCAGAAAAAATGAGGGTGGAGGTGGTGGAGACGGATCCGACGGCCTCGTCGTTGGAAACAGATCCGACGGCCTCGTCCTCGTCGGATGGTGGCGGTGGTCTTGTGGTGATGGTGGCGGTGATGGTAGTAGCAGTTGTGATGGTGGTGGTGATGATGGTAGAATGGTGATAGTGGTAGCAATGGTGAAGTAAAAAAAAAAAAAATAGGGGTGGAGGCTGCTGTGTGTTTCCTTTTGGGAGATAAATTTGTGCGAGAGGATTATAGAATGAGGTGGGTGAGAGAATGAAGGAATTAAATTGAATAAAATGAATTGAATGAAGGAATTAAAAATTAATCTGATTAATTAATTTGAATAATTGTTTATGTCAAAATTTTAAATTTTAATCCATACACCAAGATAAATTATATGACAATTTTATTTTATATTTAAAAAAATTATATTGTGGTAATTAATTTAATTATATTAGTTAGTGCATTTTTGCGTTTAATTATCGTAATTAATTTAATTATCATATTTTCAACTCCAATTTCTACTTTCAATAACCATCCAAACAATCGAACTCATTTTTTCTCCACTTTCAACAACCATTCAAATACTAAACCCATTTTTCTTCCACTTACGGAAGACAAAAGGTACTACATTTAAACATATTTTTGAAAGTGCCACTTACTGTAAGTGTCTTATAATTCATTATGATGTAAGTGTCACTTTTATATTTTTAAAGAGTTACATCTATTCAAACAGTCCCTTACGACAGGTCATGGAGGTGTGTGGCATAATGTATTTGGCACAACATCATGATGAAACATAATGATTATGGACCGTAAAAGCAACAAGATCAGTATCATGTATTTGCCTAGGGGTGAGTATTCGGTTCCAACCGAACCGAATTCGACCGAAACCGAATAAGCAAAACTGAAACCGAACCGAATTGGTCAATAACTGAACCGAACCGAATTAAATTGATTTGGTTTTCGGTTTATTCGATTTTTTTGGTTTATTTGTGTTTTTTTTGTTAATATATATAATAACTAAATATACCTAGATATATTTATTATATGCATATAGTATATACCTCTCTCTCTCTCTATATATATATATATATTTAGTATATATATTTAGTATATACCTATAATTAATACATATATATATATATATATATATATATATATATATATATAGGTATATACTATATATATATATATATATTTAGTATATACCTATAATTAATACATATATATATATATATATATATATATATATATATATATATATAAACTAAAAAATTTTATTCGGTTTTCGGTTTTGGACCGAAACCCAAAACCGAAACCGAATAAGAAAATTTAGTATTTTCAAAACCGAAATCGAACCGATTTTTTTTAAAACCGAACCGAATCTCTTATTCGGTTCAGTTCGGTTCGATTTTTGGTTCAAAACCGAATAATGCTCACCCCTATATTTGCCACAGCATATTACGGAGTAGAGAGTTCCTTCTTAACAACATTTATTTACCAGAGTTGGTAATGCGAATCTATAGACATTTGGAAGGATTTATGGGTGTTCCCTATTCCGAACTTCAGAGAGTTTGGAAAACCAGGAGCCCACCTCCAAGGTCATTGTGTATGCGACCTCATCTATCACACTCCCAAATAGCATCATTAGTATTGATGCTCAAAATTTCTATCTTGAGATTCAAAATTTTAAAATAAAGGTAAATGTAGAATGTGTTAGATTTGTATGAGAATAGTAGAATAATAAAATGAGCTTTGATTTCAAAGATTGTGCGGTCAAAAATTAATGTGAGAAAAAAATAATGTAAATATAGAATAGGGATCCAAATCGGGACTTACTATTCTATAAAATAATTTTCTACATTCTGAATTTAGAAATTCTTAGGCCCAACATATAGCTCATGTGGGTTGATTGGACCCGAAAGTCTAGAAATTGAAATCTATGATGGGTCTTACTATTCTGCAAGAAAAGTTCCTACATTCTAAATTTAGAATTTAGAAATTGGGATGGATCTTACTAAAGATGCTCTTTGGACTCTCTAATACAATTTAGGGTCCAAAATTTAAAAAAATAAAATAAATATAGAATGGGTTGGATTTGTATGAGAATAGTAGGAAATGATAAAGTGAGCTCCGGTCCAAAGATTATTTGGTCAAAAATTGTCGTGGAAAAAAAGATATGTAAAATCTAGAATCTAGAAAGTTGGACTTCAAATTGGGACTAACTATTCTACAAAATGAGTTCCTACAATCTAGAATCTACAAATTGGGAGGCTCAATCTTTAGCACCTATGGACGTGATGAGATCGAAATTATAGAAATTGAAATTAGGAATGAAATTTACTATTCTACAAAATAAGTTTTAATATTCTAAACGTAGAAATTAGGGTCGAGGATGAGCCTTACTAATGATGCTCTAACAAATGGAACAAAGATCTCCTTTTCAGTCTATTCCCAACTTATGAAGCTGCAACAATCCTCCAAATTTCCTCTTTCCTCGTGTGGACAGCCTTATAAGCTTACGTTATTCATACATCCAGTGGAATTCTAAATGCAAAATCTGCCTATAGATTCATTTATGATTTCAAAATGGGAGCGCAGAATCTACATCAAGGAGAATTTAAAGAGTGGAAGAACTTGTAGGGAAAAAGCACGAAAACTTTTCCTAAACTAGAGAGTACATGCGAGAGAACAGAACAATACAATGCACGAACCAAACACCAAAACACAATTCACGCAGACACAGAAAATTTTTGACATGGAAAATCCTTGCGAAAAAAACTACGGGACAATCGAAGTCCAACCCTTGAGAAGCCTTCACTAATGAAATAATGGGTACACCCTCTACAAACTTCTCCCGATCCAACACGGATCCCCACAACACTTGGAAGAAAGAAATATTGATTACAAGGCTACGAAGAACAAAGACGACGAGTATAGATTACCCGAACACGATCCTCCTTCGAAAGAGACCTTCAATCCTCCTTCTTCTCTCCCAAAGTTGTAATGGCACTCTTGCCTTCTTTTACTCTCTTCTTCTATGTGTTTCGTATATATTAGGGTTAAAGAAAAATACCATATGTAAAACCCTAATCCCGCAGTAAAACCTGGACAGTAGGATACGATCCAATGGTGTAAAAAGTACCCTGAAATTTACTTCAGCCCGACGACAGAGAGTTCGGCCATAACTCTGTGTGGTCGAGCCAGAACTGTTCTGGACACCATGGGACCGAACTCGGCCCTAGTTCGACCTCCCATGTTCCAGAATGTTATATGGTGGCTCCCGAGCTTCTTCTCCTTCCCTGATTGGCCTCGTCACCTCTTCGAGCTTCTCTAACACACAGACGGCGCTCATCGCACTCCGGGATCTTCTCCACATAGGTTGGGAACCCCACCCACTCCAACACATCTCCCCTTTCACAACTATGTGGAGGGGATCGTCATTCCGACGATCTGCCTGCAGAACTCAAACTTTTTTCTTGGTAGAATTTTGGTAAACATATCTGCTCCGTTATCATCTGTATGAACCTTCTCAAGCTCCGCCTCCTTCTTCTCAACCACATCCCGTATCCAATGATACCGAGCCTCGATGTGCTTGGACCAGCTATGAAAGGTCTGATTCTTCACAAGGTGAATAACACTCTGACTATCGCAAAGCAAAGTATATTGCTCTTCCTTCAGCCCCATTTTCTGCAACAGCTTTTTCATCCAAAGCAACTCCTTGCAAGCCTCCGTCGCCGCAATGTACTCCACCTCTGTCGTCGACAAGACAACACACTACTACAACCGTGACTGCCACGATACCGTTCCTCCAGCAAACAATATCACATAGCCCGAAGTCGATCACCTCGTGTCTATATCTCCAGCCATATTAGCATCGGTATATCCAACCAGCTTCGACTCGTCACCACCAAAAGAAAGTCTCCAATCGGCAATGTCCTGAATATATCGTAGGATCCACTTGACCGCACTCTAATGTACCATTCCAGGATTAGAAAGATACATGCTAACTGTGTCAACTGCGTGAGCGATGTCTGGTCTCGTACACACCATAGCATACATAAGACTTTCCACAACTGAAGCTTATGGAACCCGCTCCATATCTTTTTTTTCGTCCTCAGTAGATGGACACTGCTCCTCAGTAAACTTAAAGTGAGCCGCAACTCACTTTCTTCGACCTGTCCATCCCGAAACGCTGAAGTACCCGGTTGTTTCACTTAACAAAATGCCTAAAATTGGCTTTTGAAAGAAAACGAAAAAAGTACAAAAGTACAAATTGTTTCTGGAAAGTATTGCTATGGAAGTCTGATCTGAGAGCGATCACTTTGTTCCTTGGACCACACGATGATGATGAAGAGAACTGCTTGAAGAAGATGAACAATCGGAAGAACTAAGTCACCAAAAAGGTATCGACACAACGGCACTGATGACACAATCGAATGCTTTCCTGCTTTGCTTCACCCTGTTCTTGAGAAAAAGTTGAAGGAATGCTTCTGGGAATATTACTCTGAAAGTATGAGTTTTCTCAGAATCTCCTCCTCTGTATCTCTCTTGATGATGTATTGTGTTAAAAATAAGTCTATTTATAGACTAGACCCTCTGTGCGTAAAAAGCAACATAATCGGGTCTCTACGCAAGCAACTGTCACCCACGATTGAAAATCAACCTCTACGCGTGATGACACGTGTCCCATGTAGAGTTTTGGTCTCTACGCATGGTGACACGTGTCCCACAACTTCAGCAATATAGGGAGAGCACATACACACGTTGCTCGATAAGTGTGGCATGAAAGCCACGTATGCAGACCACGTTCTCATATAGCCAAAAAAAGATTGGGCGTAAAATAACCCAAAAATAGACTTCCTGCGTAAAGTAGCAGACTGGGCGTAAAATAACCCAAAATAAATTTCCTGCGTAAAGTGGCTGAAAAGTAGCCTTGAGCGTATAATTAGCTCAAATAAACTCTACGCACACGAAAGCCATGAGCGTAAAAGCTCGAATAGCTTTCATGCGTAAAAGAAGCAGTCTTTTGAGCGTAAAGTAGTCCATCTGCACACTAAACGACAAGTGTTGGATTTGGTGTAAAAAATCTTCTCGGCTTCTATGCAATATTCTGTCAGAAAATCATACTGTCAGACCAATATCACGCGTATTAAATGCATGGTCTGACAGCCTGTCCCTCGCGTAAAAGCTGAGAATGGCTTTCGCGTAAAAGAGCTCGCATAGAATTTTGAATCTGGCTCAATAGAGTCTTTTAATGAGTCTTGCGTAGAGTCTGTCTTTGCGTAAAGTCCTTAACTTCTTTGACTTGGCTTATGAAGTACTTTTTACGCTCCTACAAGACCCCCTTCAAAGTTTTTTTCAAAATTTGAAATACTTTGAACAGAAGCGTAAAATCCAGAATATTCAACAGTCCGAGTAGAATTCGGGATACCCAACGGTCATCTGCGTAGAGTTCGGGATATTCAACAGTCCGCGTAAAATTCGAGATATCCAACAGTCAGCGTAAATTTCAGAAATTTGAACCGATTTCAAAATTCTCTATAAATAGAGCCTTGCCGATAGAGAGAAAACTTTACTCATTCTCATAATCTCGATCTTTCTTTACTCTCTTCTTCTTCATCCTCTTAGTTCAAATCAATGGCCCCCAAGAGCAAAACCACCGCCGGCGCTAAGGGCAAGAAGCCCGCCGCTGCTTCGTCGACGGCTGATCGCGCAGAAACCACCATCCCATCATCGGTGGCGACTCCTAGACCCAACCCCGCTGTGGCTCCGACCAAGATAGGTAGAACACTACCTAATTTCGGCCGTGATTTCGTCGGAGAAGAAGAAGACTCGAACCTTAAACTTCACGCCCACGTTTATACGTGTCAGCGTAAAAATAAAAACATACGCCCACGTCTATACGTGCCAGCGTAAAAATAAAATACGCTCACGTCAATACGTGCCAGCGTAAAAATCAAAATACGCTCACATCTATATGTGCCAACGTAAAAATCAAAATACGCTCACGTCAATACGTGCCAGCGTAAAATCACAAGTGAAAGACTTTTGCGTAAAAAAAACATAATTTTTGCGCATAAGCGTAAAGTTTGCATAGTCAAGCTCTCTAGTACAGAGTCTTTAATCTTTATGCGTAAAATTCAGACTAAGTCATCTGCGTAAAAATTCAAATTAGATTTTTACTAACTTGATTTTTCTTTTTCTTTTGGCAGTGGACTTGCAAATTCATCCGCTTGCAGAAGTATTCGGCTCACCAGCTGGTATGGTGGGCTCAAACTACTTGAATAATTTGTCCCATGTGGAATTCCCTCAATCAGATCCACAATACCCTGAAGAGAGACAACAGCTAATAGCTGCTCAAGGAGACATGATGCTGCTATCATTGATGAATGGAGAATTGCTGGTGTCGCTAGATGGCCAGCAATTTTTAAAGCCATCCTTCATGTTCGGGGATGCTATAGATTTCCAATCACAAACCAACCCTAAGAAGGAGGCTTGGGTATTTAAATTTGGAGATAGGGCGATGTATCTTCTAGACATGGCAAGGGATTATCATCCCCTATCCTCATTTATACACGCCACCCATCCATGACATATGCTATGGAACTTGACTCCCAGCAGTCATGGTAGGCCGGGCAGAATTATTTTCAAGAGGGATGGGGCCAACGAAATGGGCTACCACATCAGTACTCCTAGTGGTGGTGTCGTCCCTTTCTCCGGTCTATGGTCTGGATTCACACCGAGTGAAGATTCAGCTCTGATCCAACCGGTGCAGACCCCAATATTCATTAACAAGTTCATGGAGGCCTCAGTATTATATCCTCAGGCCAACCCTAGGCTACCAGGGTGGTTGACTCCTTATAATCAGAACTGGATCCAACTTAGTGCTTGGATTATGAAGAAATTCAAGACTGATCTGGAAGCCATTGGTCTTTATAAAGCAGTAGCCTCCACGAGTCAGGGTATACCAATGAACAGTAACATGTTCTTGGCTCTGATGGAGTTGTATATCAGTTCAACAGGGACTTTTGCAACCCCATTAGGTGAAATGGGTTTTGCACTGCACGAGATGCAAATCATCTCTAAGCTGCCGATGGATGAAGCTCCCTATGAAGAGTATGTTCCCTCCAACCGGGAACTAGCAGAAATCAGAGAGAAAAATCCTCAATTAGTTGAGGTCTACCAAGAACTGATGTGCCATTACCTGATTTGCACCACTATGTATGAAAGTGGGTCGCATTTGGCATATACTAATAAATGGACAACCTATTTATTCTACCACGAGAATAGGATATCCAAGAACGACAAGGAAAGATTCAAAGAAAACAAGGCTCCAACCATCAACCCTTGTTCAATAATTCCTTCAGATTTGATCCATAGTTTGATGATCACACATAAGTCTTCGGACCAATATCTGACCACTAAGACTGGAGACATCCCTACGGGGACTGAAACCTTGAGCTATCTTAGGCGTGGCAGTCAGAAGATCTCAAGGGAAGCCTTGCTGGCAGGCTTTCTTTCTCTGTGGCTGCGGAGATGGGTCATGCCAGGGATTAGCACAGCTGACAGAATTCACCGAAACGTATTGTGGCCGGTAGTATGTTTGGTGTTCAAGGTCAGAATCAACCTGCTATCGGCAATGGTGTGTCGAATAAATACAGGTTTACGGACCTTTGGTGATGAACTAATCAACAATGCTCCTCACCGAAAAGAATTCCCTAGGGTAGAGATGCCCTATACTTATCTGATGGGCTGGCTATTGCATTATAACTGCAGTTTGTTGCCACCAGGCCCTGGAGATAATGCGGAGGTCTTCCTCCAGAAATTCAATAAAGACACGTGGACTGCAACTACAGTGGCGGATACTCGAGCAGTACTAAACTACTCTCATAGATGGAACTTTTTCTGCACAAGACCACAAGTTCCAGCCGACTGCCTCGGTGTACAATTTGAAGATAGAGGGGAAGGGAGGACTTCATTACTTGTGCCAGTTTTTAAATGGCTAATGTGCATCAGACCCTCATATCTGATGTATAGGAATGAAGACAACTGTGTGTTCAAACCGTATCTACCAAGTCGGTTCGTTCGTCAGTTTGGATATGACCAACTTCACGTTGGTAATCCCTCCACCAGCTTCTACCATTATGGGAAGTTAATTGATGGTGCAAGAGCATGGAGGTACTTTAGCACTGCATGTACCGGTGCTAGATTCCGGGTATCAACTGCTACAAGTACAATCGAGCTACGAATACTTCATACGTATGCTCCCTTTTATGCATCCATTCGCTCCTTCGCGCATGGCTACAATATGAAGGGGAGTCTTCGATGGCCCAAGGAAGGGAACGTCGAAGAACCAGTCAGAGTTCTATCGGACATACCCGATGATGTTGCTGTTCCAGACGAGTACCTGGAAGTGATTTGTAAAACCCCTAAATTTCTACGATATTTTTTATTATTTATACAGATTTGAAATTTTGTATTGTACGTCGCATAGTCGTATTTTACGTCGCGCACGAAATTTTATTTTGCTCGACGAGTGCGAATATGTGCGAGCGTACATATTTTAGTAAAATATTTTATTTTATTATTTTATAGTTTCAAAATAATATATGCAATAATTATTTTACTATCATTACCAAGTTGTTATTTTATTTACTAAAAGCCTTCATTTATGCAATTATTAAGAATAATTAATATTTTTATACTAGGAAAAACATAATCATGTATGCATTATTCGTACATACATATATTTCGAAGTTATTTATTAGTCTATTTTAAATAAAAATGTAATTTTCAAGATTTATTATTATTAATAATTTATTATTTAAAAATATTAATGTAATTTTCGAAATTATTATTATTATTAATTTTGGAAAATATATTTCGAAATTATTGTGAAGATTTAAATTTTGATTTGATTCCATGGATACATTTAAATAGTAAACTAATATCTATATTTGAAATTGATTTGATTTTAAACTAAGAGAATTTAATTTGATTTAAATTAGATTTGGATTTGGATTTGGATTTGATTGCTTTTAAACTAAATTAGGAAATATCTAAATTGGGTTTTAAATATCCTAATCCTTATCTAATTGGAAATTCCCACGTCCTATAAATAGGCAGGTACTCCTCCAATTCATTATTCATCCACAACAATTTCCACAACCCAAAGATCCGTGCATCGTGTCCGTGTTCCCTCCCAGTCCACAATCTTATTCCATTATTTACAATTACATTATCCTTCCCGTGTCGGACACACCCCGACACCAACAAAATCCTAACCCTATCCCGACCAAGCCCCGCCTACCAGCCTCCGACCATCCCCCATCGTCCATCACCCTCCAGCCTACATCTCCGCCACAACGGAACCATCCGAACCCAGCAAACCACAACAGCCAGACACGATCACCATCTGACTGCACCCAACAACAAGACTACCGCCGCGTCCATCATATCCCCAGACCCGCGTCGCGGCACCGCCGCCAACCCTCTCCTCACCGTCGACATCCGCAAACCCTCCTCACCACCAATATACCGGACGTCCGCCTCACCACATCACCTCCTCCTGACCACCGCCCTCTCCACAGCCACACCACCACCCGGACCACCGGCCGACCCGACCAAAACCCCAAACAAAAATAACCAAACAAAAACACATCACTACCACCACCACGTACCTCGCCGCCTCAGGACCCTCCTCGACGTCGATGCCGAACCCCACGACCACCTGCCGAGCGGAGCGCTGCCGATCTCCCCAGATCCGAGCGCCGCCGTACCGCATTAGCCTCCGTCCTCAAGAAACCCGCTCCTCCGCGACTTTCCACTAGCCGCCGTGCTCGACCCAGACCGGCGCCGCTCCTAGCCTCTGCGTCTTCCGCCCAGCCGCTCGCGGCGAACCGCCGTCCGCCACACCCGCGCTCGGCTCCGGCCGAGCGAGCATCCTCTGCGCCGTCACCGGCGATGCCCCCGCACACCCCTTCCGCTCATCTCCTCCGACTTCATCTCTTCCGCCCGCTCGCCGCCGATCCACCCTCTCCCAGCCTTCGTCGGACCACGAACCCCGCTCCACCTCACGCCGGCGCTGTCCGTGCGGCCGAGACCGCGCCTAAACCCACCGGAGCGCGCCACCCAAACCCCCTCCGATCGACCGCGCCTGCTTCCTCTCTTCCTCCGCCTAGGCCTTCCGCCCCTTCCAGGCTGCCACCGCCTTCTCTCTTCTCAAAATTCTGAAATCTCTTCTTCTCTCACTCCCTTCTTCTTTTACTCGGGTCCCGGGAGCAGCAGCAGTCCATTGACTGCTGCACAGATTTTTGTTAATTTATTTTAATAAATTATTTATTTATGTGGTTTTTCTTTTGTGTGGGATTTTGATGAGTTGTTTGTTTGCTTCTAATAGTATCTATTATTATTATTATTATTATTATTATTATTATTATTATTATTATTATTATTATTATTATTATTATTATTGTAATTATTATTATTATTATTATTATTATTATTCATATTATTACTATTATTGTTGTTATTACTATTAATATTTCATTGTTATTATTATTATTATTATTATTATTATTATTAGTATTATTAGTATTATTATATATCCCTAGCTTATTGTGAATGAGTTTTGACTTAAATTATTTATATATATATATCTTAATAAGTAAAAATATAGTTTTAAATATTTTATAAATATTTCTCGATCTCCAAATAGTTAATAAAAGTATATATATTTTCTCTAAAATTTTATTCTTTTTAACTAATGTAGTTTCTATCTCAAAACCATAATTTTATGAAATTAGAGTTTTTGCCTAAAAAACGATTCATCTAAAACCTATTTTTGTTTCTAATGAAAATATATTTCAAGTATTACAAAACATTTTTTTTTCTAAGATCGTATTTTATGAACTATCCGATCCCTTCAATTATCTATTCTTGTCCATAACCAAATCAAATTCTTTCCATCTACTTGCGAACCTCGAACATCCCTATATATCGACCCTAACTAACTTGACCCTTCTGGACCCAATGGAACTGCCCGTGTCACCACCCGAGGTCACCTTGCATAGTTGTTGTACCGAAGTCGCAGATCGTGCCACCGGAATTATTGTACTACACCAGGCGTCCTACCAGGCAAGACACCTTGCCATTAGCTGTTTATTTATTTTAGCTCATATTTCATGCATTAGTTATTTTCTTATGCGAAATAAACTGTGATACATGGCATAACTGTTAGAACTTACTGTTCGTTATTATTTCTGCTATGTATTATTTTTCTCACATTAAACCTAGATTTAAGGGACCACCTTGTGTGTTGCATTCATTGGCCTTGACACGTTGTAACACGAAGTTGTGTGTCGCATGTAGGACACGAAAGTGCGTGATTGGCTGGCCACCAGTACGTACAAGCCGTGCGATAGGAATAACCGCTAATAGAGGTTGCATGCTAGTTTGATTAGCGGTTATAGAGGTTATTGTTGTGGATACAACATAGTAGGCATTGGGCGGGGAGGACAATTCCTTAGCGTATGGGCTTCGATGCACTTTTCCTTGTGACCCGGACTCTCCGCTGGAGATACGGGGTTGATGACCCATGATTACTGACGGCCACTGACGATTCTGCGGAACGTCATGCTCTTACTGATGGGGCCTCTGGTGCCCAAGGGGGACTACGTCGATCATATTTAGCCAGGGCCCATGCGTAGGAAGGATTGTTCTTAACTACATATCACTTAGAACGGTAGGCTACCTTTATCCGTTAGGTACGAGTACTTTTGGTTTGGGTACTTGTATCTGACCGTGGCTTGGAACAATAACTTGTCGCGGATTAGTTCGTCACATCTTGTCCTTGTTTGGTTGTAGGTGTGACTTACTACTTCGATGAGAAGGTATTGAACCTTGTTGGGGTCCGGATACCATATTGGATTCATAGCATGGGAAGATACGTTACCGTGAATTAGTTTACCATCTCCTGTCCTTGTTTGGTTGGGGGGATGGTACGCTCGTTCAGTAGGTGCGTATTGGACCATGTTATAAATTTAATTGACTTATTTATTGAGCAATATTTATTCAGTTTATATGGCATGATATTATGTGTCTTGTTACGTCCCTCTGAGGACCTGGTTATCTCTCCAGGTGTGTGCTATTGTCTTTCGCAGGTGCTTAGCTCTAGCCGTGATCTTCGCTATTTCTTCGAGGATGATTGCACTTGGATCGTCTTCACTTCGCTCGCCAAATTTATTTCTTTTCTTATGTATTTTTCTTTAATTGTTGGTAGTGGATTTGTCTCCGCCCAACATATTGTATCAAGACAATTCATTATTATTTTATGATATCTTTTATTCATTTATTTTGTGTGGATGAGATTAGTCATGGTTCTACTGTATTTTACAGCTTATGTATTCATACGAGGATTCCATATATTGGAGTGTACTTCGTATAAATACAGCTGGCATATCTATGTTCCTAGTCCTACGTATTTTGGGACTGGGGCGTTACATATTTTTGTGGTGGCCCATGCAGGTCAAGATAAATTGTTTGGTTACTTTACCGTACCAAGCAAGCCTGCGAATAGGATTAGAAATCTACGATCTCATCCACATACTTGACCATTTTCTTCGATTCCATATTCGGCCGACTCTTCGATTGCATCTTGCTTGATTCCTCCTATCATTATTCTTATCTTCCCTTCGTGCTTGCTAGAGATTAACCCTACTAGTTAGAAGTCCCAAACACCCTTAGCTTAATTCTTTAAGTTGGGTAGAATACCCCACGACCTAACACGCCCTTGACCATTAAGGGAATACAAATAGTATTACCTAGACCATAGAGACTAGAAGAATTTAACCCATTTGGTCAACCAAGCCTTGGTCAATAAAACCGTAGAATGATGGTATAGGAGTAACAAGAATTAGATCCTTATGACACTTAGACTATTCATATTGTTATTTTTTTTCATCTACCTTCGTGCCTATGTTTTACTATCTAACTAATGATGCTAATATAGCCTAGTGTTTGCAAGATAATTCTTTATCGAGCTTGATCAAGGCATATGATATTGAGCGGCCGCTCACTAACATATTGTCTAATCAGAACCGGTGCATGATGGTCTGATCAACCGAGTGCACTTTGGTTCGCCTTTTTCATGTATCAATCTACGTGGATGGGATGTAGTTGAGCTTTCCCCTTATAATTCTATCCACGACTGCCTTGGCGATTCTTTTGAAATTTATACGGCCGCCTTTGAACCACGTATTCGAAATCGATAATATCGTCCTTGCACTCCTTATTGCTTTCGCCTTCAACCATTTTAGAATGACGAAGGCATTGTGCTAGAGATTCCTCTAGCTATCATATTGCCTATAACCATTATCACTCGACGTTGCTATATCTTAATCTTAAACTACTCGGCCCTATCAAGACCCTCTAATCGCTTAATTTAAGTAACTCTATTTCGTTCTCTTAATCGTGACCCTCATTCATTACCCGTGACCATACCGTATTATTTTTCTACAATCTAGATCGCGATTTCTTACGACATGATTTTGTGAAAACATTGTCATCATTTGATCCCCATCGATACCCCCGTTGTGCCTTCTCACCCCCTCATAATTCTAAATTTCGAGGACGAAATTCTTTTAAGTTGGGTAGGATGTAAAACACCTAAATTTCTACGATATTTTTTAATTATTTATACAGATTTGAAATTTTGTATTGTACGTCGCATAGTCGTATTTTACGTCGCGCACGAAATTTTATTTTGCTCGACGAGTGCAAATATGTACGAGCGTACATATTTTAGAAAATATTTTATTTTATTATTTTATAGTTTCAAAGTAATATATGTAATAATTATTTTACTATCATTACCAAGTTGTTATTTTATTTACTAAAAGCCTTCATTTATGCAATTATTAAGAATAATTAATATTTTTATACTAGGAAAAACATAATCATGTATGCATTATTCGTGCATACATATATTTCGAAGTTATTTATTAGTCTATTTTAAATAAAAATGTAATTTTCAAGATTTATTATTATTATTAATTTATTATTTAAAAATATTAATGTAATTTTTGAAATTATTATTATTAATAATTTTGGAAAATATATTTCGAAATTATTGTGAAGATTTAAATTTTGATTTGATTCCATGGATACATTTAAATAGTAAACTAATATCTATATTTGAAATTGATTTGATTTTAAACTAAGAGAATTTAATTTGATTTAAATTAGATTTGGATTTGGATTTGGATTTGATTGCTTTTAAACTAAATTAGGAAATATCTAAATTGGGTTTTAAATATCCTAATCCATATCTAATTGGGAATTCCCACGTCCTATAAATAGGCAGGTACTCCTCCAATTCATTATTCATCCACAACAATTTCCACAACCCAAAGATCCGTGCATCGTGTCCGTGTTTCCTCCCAGTCCACAATCTTATTTCATTATTTACAATTACATTATCCTTCCCGTGTCGGACACACCACGACACCAACAAAATTCTAACCCTATCCCGACCAAGCCCCGCCTACCAGCCTCCGACCATCCCCCATCGTCCATCACCCTCCAGCCTACATCTCCGCCACAATGGAACCATCCGAACCCAGCAAACCACAACAGCCAGACACGATCACCATCTGACTGCACCCAACAACAAGACTACCGCCGCGTCCATCGTATCCCCAGACCCGCGTCGCGGCACCGCCGCCAACCCTCTCCTCACCGTCGACATCCGTAAACCCTCCTCACCACCAATATACCGGACGTCCGCCTCACCACATCACCTTCTCCTGACCACCGCCCTCTCCACAGCCACACCACCACCCGGACCACCGGCCGACCCGACCAAAACCCCAAACAAAAATAACCAAACAAAAACACATCACTACCACCACCACGTACCTCGTCGCGTCAGGACCCTCCTCGACGTCGACGCCGAACCCCACGACCACCTGCCGAGCGGAGCGCTGCCGATCTCCCCAGATCCGAGCGCCGCCGCACCGCGTTAGCCTCCGCCCTCGAGAAACCCGCTCCTCCGCGACTTTCCACTAGCCGCCGTGCTCGACCCAGACCGGCGCCGCCCCTAGCCTCCGCGTCTTCCGCCCAGCCGCTCGCGGCGAACCGCCGTCCGCCACACCCGCGCTCGGCTCCGGCCGAGCGAGCGTCCTCCGCGCCGTCACCGGCGACGCCCCCGCACACCCCTTCCGCTCATCTCCTCCGACTTCATCTCTTCCGCCCGCTCGCCGCCGATCCACCCTCTCCCAGCCTTCGCCGGACCACGAACCCCGCTCCACCTCACGCCGGCGCTGCCCGTACGGCCGAGACCGCGCCTAAACCCACCGGAGCGCGCCACCCAAACCCCCTCCGATCGACCGCGCCTGCTTCCTCTCTTCCTCGGCCTAGGCCTTCCGCCCCTTCCGAGCTGCCACCGCCTTCTCTCTTCTCAAAATTCTGAAATCTCTTCTTCTCTCACTCCCTTATTCTTTTACTCGGGTCCCGGGAGCAGCAGCAGTCCATTGACTGCTGCACAGATTTTTGTTAATTTATTTTAATGAATTATTTATTTATGTGGTTTTTCTTTTGTTTGGGATTTTGATGAGTTGTTTGTTTGCTTCTAATAGTATCTATTCTTATTATTATTATTATTATCAGTATTATTATTATTATTATTATTATTATTATTATTATTGTAATTATTATTATTATTATTATTATTCATATTATTACTATTATTGTTGTTATTACTATTAATATTTCATTGTTATTATTATTATTATTATTATTATTATTATTATTATTATTATTATTAGTATTATTATATATATCCCTAGCTTATTGTGAATGGGTTTTGACTTAAATTATATATATATATATATATATATATATATATATATATATATATATATATATATATATATATATATATATATATATATATATATATATATATATATATATATAATATATATCTTAATAAGTAAAAAATATAGTTTTAAATATTTTATAAATATTTATATATAAAATATATATCTTAATAAGTAAAAATATAGTTTTAAATATTTTATAAATATTTCTCGATCTCCAAATAGTTAATAAAAGTATATATATTTTCTCTAAAATTTTATTCTTTTTAACTAATGTAGTTTCTATCTCAAAACCATATTTTTATGAAATTAGAGTTTTTGCCTAAAAAATGATTCATCTAAAACCTATTTTTGTTTCTAATGAAAATATATTTCAAGTAATACAAAACATTTTTTTTTCTAAGATCGTATTTTATGAACTATCCAATCCCTTCAATTATCTATTATTGTCCATAACCAAATCAAATTCTTTCCATCTACTTGCGAACCTCGAACATCCCTATATATCGACCCTAACTAACTTGACCCTTCTGGACCCAATGGAACTGCCTGTGTCACCACCCGAGGTCACCTTGTATAGTTGTTGTACCGAAGTCGCAGATCGTGCCACCTGAATCATTACACTACACCAGGCGTCCTACCAGGCAAGACACCTTGTCATTAGCTGTTTATTTATTTTAGCTCATATTTCATGCATTATTTATTTTCTTATGCAAAATAAACTGTGATACATGGCATAACTGTTAGAACTTATTGTTCATTATTATTTCTGCTATGTATTATTTTTCTCACATTAAACCTAGATTTAAGGGACCACCTTGTGTGTTGCATTCATTGGCCTTGACACGTTGTAACACGAAGTTGTGTGTCGCATATAGGACACGAAAGTGCGTGATTGGCTGGCCACCAGTACGTACAAGCCGTGCGATAGGAATAACCGCTAATAGAGGTTGCATGCTAGTTTGACTTAGCGGTTATAGAGGTTATTGTTGTGGATACAACATAGTAGGCATTGGGCGGCGAGGACAATTCCTTAGCGTATGGGCTTCGATGCACTTTTCCTTGTGACCCGGACTCTCCGCTGGAGATACGGGGTTGATGACCCATGATTACTGACGGCCACTGACGATTCTGCGGAACGTCATGCTCTTACTGATGGGGCCTCTGGTGCCCAGGGGGACTACGCCGATCCTATTTAGCCAGGGCCCATGCGTAGGAAGGATTGTTCTTAACTACATATCACTTAGAACGGTAGGCTATCTTTATCCGTTAGGTACGAGTACTTTTGGTTTAGGTACTTGTATCTGACCGTGGCTTGGAACAATAACTTATCGCGGATTAGTTCGTCACATCTTGTCCTTATTTGGTTGTAGGTGTGACTTACTACTTCGATGAGAAGGTATTGAACCTTGTTGGGGTCCGGATACCATATTGGATTCATAGCATGGGAAGATACGTTACCGTGAATTAGTTTACCATCTTCTGTCCTTGTTTGGTTGGGGGGATGGTACGCTCGTTCAGTAGGTGCGTATTGGACCATGTTATAAATTTAATTGACTTATTTATTGAGCAATATTTATTCAGTTTATATGGCATGATATTATGTGTCTTGTTACGTCCCTCTGAGGACCTGGTTATCTCTCCAGGTGTGTGCTATTGTCTTTCGCAGGTGCTTAGCTCTAGCCGTGATCTTCGCTATTTCTTCGAGGATGATTGCACTTGGATCGTCTTCGCTTCGCTCGCCAAATTCATTTCTTTTCTTATGTATTTTCTTTAATTGTTGGTAGTGGATTTGTCTCCGCCCAACATATTGTATCAAGACAATTCATTATCAGTTTATGATATCTTTTATTCATTTATTTTGTGTGGATGAGATTAGTTATGGTTCTACTGTATTTTATAGCTTATGTATTCATACGAGGATTCCATATATTGGAGTGTACTTCGTATAAATACAGCTGGCATGTCTATGTTCCTAGTCCTACGTATTTTGGGACCGGGGCGTTACATGATTCCTGCGGGAGTTGGGGAACCAACCGCAGGACCAATTATCATCTCCAAAACCCGGAAGCGGAAGTCAAGTGCAGTTGTTACCCTTCAGTAGAAAAAGAAGAAGGTCACTGTTAAAGGGCCTTCTAGACAGAGAGCCGCTACTCTAGAGAGGGAAACTCCTGTCGGGGAGCCTCAACACATTGCATCTTCTTCAGTTCATCCTGGAGAAGGGTCCTCAGCATCTCAGCCTGCAGCAACAACAGAAGCTATGGGGTTCCTATCTCCTGGACGCCTCAGCACTTCTGCACATTTGACTTCTTCCCAGAAGGTGCAAACTATTGAGGACACTGCCACGATTCGTGCTAGTGATCCAGAGCCCATCCCATCAGATGAATCGGCTATTGACTTCGATGATGATGACTGGGATCAGGATTACGACTCGCTCTTGGCACGTCCTGCACCTACTCCAGGTAAATATAAATTACACAAAACCTATACAAGATTATGTATTATGATTTTGTATAATAACTTATTTTGCTTAATTTTTGTAGGTGTCATCACTTTAGTAAAGTCTGTGTCTCCTCCTCCTCCTCAGAAAACTATTCCAACGGAGTCTGAAGGAGAGAGTTCTTCTTCAGAAGAAGATATTGTCTAAGAAGAATGTTCCCCATCCACAGAGATACAACAAGAGACTATGGTAGAGGCTCAGTTAAAATTGCCTTCTCTTGCTGAAAACAGAGAAGAAGAACAAACTGCAAAAGATCCAACTGCAGATGAAGAAGCAGCTGCTGCAGAAGAAACAGACTTCAATGAAGAAACAGTTGTAGAAGAACCAACTACAACTGAAGTACTCCCAGAGCTTGAAGAGCCGGTAGCCCATGAAGGTGATGAAGATATAGTCAACTCATCAACTGAAGTTGGAGACGTTGTAATAACATCCTCCGTTATTGCTACTGATCCAGCACAAGTTCTTGAAAAGACAGTGTCTGAACCGGAGTCAGTTACAATGATCACCATTCCTCCCACAACAATCACCGCCACCGAAACTCAAGTAGTTTCAGCTCCAGAAACGGCTGGAGAAATGATCCAAAAGAGTGCTGAAAATATGGCCTCTGAAGCTCCTGGGGATCAGTTAGCCATGGTAGCAGTGTCAACAATGGCTTTAACTCAACTCGCTACCAAGGCAACAACAATATCCACTCCTAGCCTTCAGAAGAGGGACTTGGTAGACATTGCCGCCACGCCGAGCTCAAATGCAGAAATGAATCTCTTAGTTGAGATTCATACTGAAACTTTCTACAAAACCCTGGCGGCTCTGATCAAGATGGTCCTGAAGAAGGACCTTAATTATGAAAGCTTGAAGGCTGACATTGCTCTGACAATCAGGAATATTGCCATGTTCAATGACACTGAGAGAGCAGCGGCGCTGGAGAAAGTAGTAGAGGGACTTGAATAACCTATTAGAGAATATCTAAGGATGTCAAGTGAAACTATTGAAAGTCTCACCCAAAGCGAGTATGATGCTTTATCAGCTGAATACATCACTCGGGAGACTACTTTCAATGAATCTCTCCAGAACTATAGCAGCGAAGTTGCCAGAGAAAGAGCTTTATTGAATGAAACCAAACCTCTGCTGGAGATGCATAAAGAAGCCTATGAGACTTCAAACATGAGAATTCATCAGCAAGATGATAGAATTCGTGAAGTTAAGGCAGAGTTGGTTCGCTTAAAGGCCGAAAGAGAGCAGATAATTGCGGATCGAGACCAACATTTAACGCAAAGCTCAATTTTGGAAGAGAAGGTTTTCGGTATTGAAGCTGTCATTAAAATCCTTGATGATGCCAAGGATAAAATGATAGCTACTTTCATCGAATTCTTCCATCTTTTTACTTCAGAAGCTCGACGCACCATAGCTACTGCAACTGTGCTGAGCTCTCGTGAGAAGCGTCTAGCAGAGCTGCAAAAACTGCTCGAAGATGTATCTGCTCCGCCTTAGACATTTTTGCATTTAATACAGAATTTTGTATTCTTCTGCCTTTTTCGTTTTGTAATATTTTCAAGAAATGAATGAAATATTTGTTTTGTGACCCTATCATTTATTTTGAAGTTAAACAATAGGTATGAGATAGAAAATACTTATCAGAGGTAATATGGACATGACAAGTCTTCTAAACTCAATAAATTATATCTATCCAGAGGTAATATGGACATGATAGATAATGAATCTTGTTTTCTTTTTAGAGTGTACCATACTATCAGAGGTAATATGAACGTGACAGATCGTAACAACTCAAAGAAAAATATATTAATATCTATTCAGAGGCCATATGGACATGATAGATAAGAAAAGAAGTAGACTTGATATTTATTCAGAGATCATGAGAACATGATAAATAATAAATCCTTTTTTTTAATCAGCTGGTAAGACAGAAGATCAAAATTCTCTTTTAGAAACAAATAATCAGCTTAACCAAACATTGGTAGCTGAGGAGTAAAGAAAAAATTCAGACATAATATTTCTTTAAGAATTTGCCATTAATTGGCATCATGAGCAAATCTCCATTAGGTTTAGACAACCTATAGGCACCATTGGAGAACACTGTCTCGACTACATAATGAGCTTCCCATTTCGCTTGGAATTTTTCTTTGCTCTTATGAGTCATCACCATCGGTCTCCGGACAGCTAGAACTAGCTCACCGACTTTGAATACCCTCTCTTTAACTTTACGATTGAAAGCTCGAGATATGCGGGCATGATATAACTCGATGTGCTGTTGCGCTTGAAGACGCTTCTCGTCTAGACCTTCAAGTTCTTGAAGTCTCAACCGATCATTATTTTCTATAGTTAGCTCATTAGCAATAGCTATTCTAAGAGATGGAATCTGGATTTCCAGTGGAAGAATAGCTTCACATCCGTAAACCAGTAAGAATGTTGTAAAACCAGTAGGAGTTCGGACTGTCGTTCGGTAAGCCCATAAATATTCTCCAAGTTTTTTATTCCAATCACGTTTATTAGAAGAGACAAACTTTTTGAGAAGTTTAATAATTGTCTTATTGAAAGCTTCGGCCAAACCGTTAGCAGCTGGATTATAAGCCATAGAAGAGAATCGATAAAATGCATGACTGGCAAATTGTGGTCCATTATCATGGATTATCCTTCGGGGAATTCCGAAACGATAAATGACATGGTGTTTAATGAAGCTAACTACATTAGATGTTTTCACTTCAACAAGGGGAACCGCTTCCGTCCATTTAGAAAAGTAATCGGTTATAGCCAGTATAAACCTATGTTCCTTGACAGAAGGAGGGTTAATCGGACCAATAATATCCATGCCCCAAGCTTCGAAGGGCCAAGAAGCTGCTGTAGGATGTAAGAATTCAGATGGTTGATGAATAAAATCGGCATGAATCTGACATGCTTTACACCGTCTGGCATAATCCACAGCATCTGCTATCATGGAAGGTCAATAATACCCCATTCTTCGAATACGGTCCTGTAATTTCGGGCCCGATTGATGAGCACCGCAGACACCATCATGAGCTTCATGGAGTATTTGTTTAGCTTCACTCTCAGAGAGACAACGCAGCAAAAGTCCGTCATATGAACGACGATATAACATATGCAAAGAAGAATCGTAGTAGAATCGAAATGATCGTCTTTTGATTGATGCAGCTTCTTTTGGATCTTCAGGTAAAATTCTATGGACTGCATAATCAATAAACGGACTTCTCCAATCCCTTTGCTGAGAACTTGATTTTGTAGTATAACTTTGTTCGATATGCAAATTATTCTTTATACAGAATAGATCTCTATCCAACAAAGTAATGGTGTTTTTTCTTCTGATTGGAACAGCTAAGTCTGCAGCTAAACTAGCAAGAGCATCAGCTTCCAAATTTTGAGAACGTGGTACGAATTCAATGAATAACCCTTTGAATGAAAGGACTAATTCGATTACCACTTGATGGTAGGGAATGATGTCAGGATTTCTAACTTCATATGTCTCTCTGACCTGATTAACAATTATTTAAGAATCTCCATAAGCTTCCAGGAACTCAATGTCCAATTATTTTGCTACTTGAAGACCAATGAGCAGAGCATTATATTCTGCCACATTATTAGAACATGGTTCATTAAGAGAATAAGCACGGTATATGACCATTTTATCAAGAGAGACCAAGACGATACCTACTCCTGAGACAATATTGCCTTTAGGTCCAACCCGCGATGCTCCATCAAAGTATAGTTGCCAAATATCCTCCCTCAAAGTCATGTTGCAATCCACGACTTCATCTGGAATGTCCTCATAAAGCTCGGATATTTCAGGTATAGGGTGAGCTGCTAAGAAATCAACTAATGCTTGACCCTTCACTGATTTTGAGGTACATAGACCATATCATAAGGAGTAATCAACATTGCCCAAGTGGCTAATCTGGAGTTAAGAATGCTTGGTTTTCTCATCAATAACCGAATAGGATTTATTCTGGAGATGACATGAATAGTCTGTCCTGACACATAATGTCGTGTCTTTTGAACGACAAAAACCAAGGCCAGACATTCTTTTTCCACAGGAGTATACATGTGTTCAGCTCCAACCATCATTCGGCTAAGATAATAAATTGCCTGTTCATGGCCCTTATCACTTTTCTGTGCAAGAAGAGCACCAAGAGAATGATCTAAGGCTCGAACATATAGCAAAAATGGTCTTCCTACCACTGGAGGTACCAGAACAGGTGGATTTGTAAGGTATTACTTGATGTCATTGAAGGCTTTCTGACATGCTTCATCCCAAACAAATGATACACCTTTCTTTAATAGACGAGAAAAAGGTTGACATCTTACAGAAAGATTGGATATAAATCTCCTGATATAAGCAGTACGACCTTGGAAGCCACAGAGTTCTTTTAAATTGCGTGGAGGACGCATTTCAAGAATTGCTTTGATTTTATCAGGATCAACGTGAATACCTTGAGAAGTAATGACAAATACCAAAAACTTGCCACTGGAAACCCCTAAGAAAGACTTAGTGGAATTCATCTTCAGTTGATGTTGACACATCAACTCAAATACTGTCTTCAAGTCTTGAATGTGATCATCTTTTGATCGACTTTTGACAGCAATATCATCTACATAACATTCAACTGTTTTTCGTAGATGTTCTTGAAAGATATTGCTCATGGCCCGTTGATACGTAGCACCGACATTTTTCAGACCAAACGACATAACTGTATAGCAGTAAACTCCATGGGGTGTACGAAAAGCGGTATGCTTTTCATCTCCTGGATACATCTTAATTTGATTGTATCCTGAAAATCTGTCCATGAAAGACATGCGTTCAAAACCACATGTATTATCTATCATGACATCGGTAATCGGAAGTGAAAATTCGTCTTTTGGACGAGCTGCATTAAGATCTCGAAAATCTATACAAACTCGAACTTTTCCATTCTTCTTCATGACAGGTACAATATTGGCAATCCAGTCTGGATGTTGTTCTTCACGAACAAAGCCACATGTGATCAGCTTTTTGACTTCTGCTTCAATTGCATCCATCATATCTGGTCGAAAATGCCGATGCTGTTGTTTTACAGGTTTGGCAATAGGAAGAATATTGAGTTTATGAGTAGCTACTTTAGGATCCAGACCCTTCATATCCTCATAACTCCATGCAAAGATATCCATATATTCTTTAATCATCTTTATCAACTCTTCTTTTTCATCTTCAGGAAGGTTTTTACTGATGAATATCGGCTTAGACGTAGTTTCGCCGCCAACGTCAATCTGGACAATTTCATCTTCTGTAGGTGGTTGTCGCTGTTCAAAACGAAGCTCCCATTGAGTGTCCATTTATTGTGCCCAAGGGTCATTTTCAAATGGCTCAGATTCACCATCAGTTTGAACCATGTTGACTGAAAAGATACACTTAGATTCAACATACTGGTTTCCTCCAGAATTTAAGGATTGTAAAGAACTGGAAGAAGATTCTCTTTCCATATTTTCTTTATACATGTGGGATGTATCAGATTCAATGAACTGGATCTCTTCAGAATCTGAAGATTGTGAAGAATTGGAAGAAAATTTTTCTTGTATATCTTCATTAAACATGTGGGATGCATCGTATCCCAACCCATGACGAGTTTTCTGGTAAAATGGATCACCACATAATGGTAATCGTCTACCTTTGCCTTGATTGAGACCAATCATAGTTTTC
>JANAVB010002000.1:7299966-7460797 GCA_029216955.1 Iris pallida | reverse complement strand
ACTCGGCCCTATCAAGACCCTCTAATCGCTTAATTTAAGTAACTCTATTTCGTTCTCTTAATGTCGACCCTCATTCATTACCGTGGACCATACGTATTATTTTTACGATCTAGATCGCGATTTCTTACGACATGATTTTGTGAAAACATTGTCATCATTTGATCCCCATCGATACCCCCGTTGTGCCTTCTCACCCCCCTCATAATCCTAATTTCGAGGACGAAATTCTTTTAAGTTGGGTAGGATGTAAAATCCCTAAATTTCTACGATATTTTTTATTATTTATAGATTTGAAATTTTGTATTGTACGTCGCATAGTCGTATTTTACGTCGCGCACGAAATTTATTTTGCTCGACGAGGGAATATATGTGCGAGCGTACATATTTTAGAAAATATTTTATTTTATTATTTTATAGTTTCAAAGTAATATATTAATAATTATTTTACTATCATTACCAAGTTGTTATTTTATTTACTAAAAGCCTCATTTATGCAATTATTAAGAATATTAATATTTTTTACTAGGAAAAACATAATCATGTATGCATTATTCGTGCATACATATATTTCGAAGTTAATTAGTCTATTTAAATAAAAATGTAATTTTCAAGATTTATTTATATATTAATTTATTATTAAAAATATTATGTAATTTTTGAAATTATTATTATTAATAATTTTGGAAAATATATTCGAAATTATTGTGAAGATTTAAATTTTGATTTGATTCCATGGATACATTTAAATAGTAAACTATCTCTTATTTGAAATTGATTTGATTTTAAACTAAGAGAATTTAATTTGATTTAAATTAGATTTGGATTTGGATTTGGATTTGATTGCTTTTAAACTAAATTAGGAAATATCTAAATTGGGTTTTAAATATCCTAATCCTTATCTAATTGGGAATTCCCACGTCCTATAAATAGGCAGGTCCTCCTCCAATTCATTATTCATCCACAACAATTTCCACAACCCAAAGATCCGTGCATCGTGTCCGTGTTCCCTCCCAGTCCACAATCTTATTCCATTATTTACAATTACATTATCCTTTCCGTGTCGGACACACCCGACACAACAAAATTCTAACCCTATCCCGACCAAGCCCGCCTACCAGCCTCCGACCATCCCCCATCGTCCATCACCCTCCAGCCTACATCTCCGCCACAATGGAACCATCCGAACCCAGCAAACCACAACAGCCAGCCACGATCACCATCTGACTGCACCAACAACAAGACTACCGCCGTGTCCATCGTATCCCCAGACCCGCGTCGCGACACCGCCGCCAACCCTTTCCTCACCGTCGACATCCGCAAACCCTCCTCACCACCAATATACGGACGCTCCGCCTCACCAATCACCTCCTCCTGACCACCGCCCTCTCCACAGCCACACCACCACCCAGACCACGGGACCCGACCAAAAAACCCAAAAAAATAACCAAACAAAAACACATCACTACCACCACCACGTACCTCGTCGCGTCAGGACCCTCCTCGACGTCGGACGCCCCCCACCTGCCGAGCGGAGCGCTGCCGATCTCTCCAGATCCGCGCGCCGCCGCACCGCGTTAGCCTCCGCCCTCGAGAAACCCGCTCCTCCGCGACTTTCCACTAGCCGCCGTGCTCGACCCAGACCGGCGCCGCCCCTAGCCTCCGCGTCTTCCGCCCAGCCGCTCGCGGTGAACCGCCGTCCGACACACCCGCGCTCGGCTCCGGCCGAGCGAGCGTCCTCCGCGCCGTCACCGACGATGCCCCCGCATACCCCTTCCGCTCATCTCCTCCGACTTCATCTCTTTCGCCCGCTCGCCGCCGATCCACCCTCTCCCAGCCTTCGTCGGACCACGAACCCCGCTCCACCTCACGCCGGCGCTGCCCGTACGGCCGAGACCGCGCCTAAACCCACCGGAGCGCGCCACCCAAACCCCTCCGATCGACCGCGCCTGCTTCATCTCTTCCTCCGCCTAGGCCTTCCGCCCCTTCCGGGATGCCACGCCTTCTCTCTTCTCAAAATTCTGAAATCTCTTCTTATCTCACTCCCTTATTCTTTTACTCGGGTCCCGGGAGCAGCAGCAGTCCATTGACTGCTACACAGATTTTTGTTAATTTATTTTAATAAATTATTATTTATGTGGTTTTTCTTTTGTGTGGGATTTTGATGAGTTGTTTGTTTGCTTCTAATAGTATCTATTCTTATTATTATTATTATCATTATTATTTATTAATATTTATTATTATTGTAATTATTATTATTATATTATTATATTATTATTATTATATTATTATTATATATTATTATTATACTATATTGTAGTTATTACTATTAATATTTCATTGTATTATTATTATTATTATTATTATTAGTTATTATATATATCCCTAGCTTATTGTGAATGAGTTTTGACTTAAATTATTTATATATATATATATATATCTTAATAAGTAAAAATATAGTTTTAAATATTTTATAAATATTTCTCGATCTCCAAATAGTTAATAAAAGTATATATATTTTCTCTAAAATTTTATTCTTTTTAACTAATGTAGTTTCTATCTCAAAACCATATTTTTATGAAATTAGAGTTTTTGCCTAAAAACGATTCATCTAAAACCTATTTTTGTTTCTAATGAAAATATATTTCAAGTATTACAAAACATTTTTTTTCTAAGATCGTATTTTATGAACTATCCAATCCCTTCAATTATCTATTCTTGTCCATAACCAAATCAAATTCTTTCCATCTACTTGCGAACCTCGAACATCCCTATATATCGACCCTAACTAACTTGACCCTTCTGGACCCAATAGAACTGCCTGTGTCACCACCCGAGGTCACCTTGCATAGTTGTTGTACCGAAGTCGCAGATCGTGCCACCTGAATCATTACACTACACCAGGCGTCCTACCAGGCAAGACACCTTGTCATTAGCTGTTTATTTATTTTAGCTCATATTTCATGCATTTATTTTCTTATGCAAAATAAACTGTGATACATGGCATAACTGTAGAACTTACTGTTCATTATTATTTCTGCTATGTATTATTTTTCTCACATTAAACCTAGATTTAAGGGACCACCTTGTGTGTTGCATTCATTGGCCTTGACACGTTGTAACACGAAGTTGTGTGTCGCATGTAGGATACAGAAGTGCGTGATTGGCTGGCCACCAGTACGTACAAGCCGTGCGATAGGAATAACCGCTAATAGAGGTTGCATGCTAGTTTGACTTAGCGGTTATAGAGGTTATTGTTGTGGATACAACATAGTAGGCATTGGGCGGGGAGGACAATTCCTTAGCATATGGGCTTCGATGCACTTTTTCTTGTGACCCGGACTCTCCGCTGGAGATACGGGGTTGATGACCCATGATTACTGACGGCCACTGACGATCTACGGAACGTCATGCTCTTACTGATGGGGCCTCTGGTGCCCAAGGGGGACTACGCCGATCCTATTTAGCCAGGGCCCATGCGTAGGAAGGATTGTTCTTAACTACATATCACTTAGAACGGTAGGCTACCTTTATCCGTTAGGTACGAGTACTTTTGGTTTAGGTACTTGTATCTGACCGTGGCTTGGAACAATAACTTGTCGCGGATTAGTTCGTCACATCTTGTCCTTGTTTGGTTGTAGGTGTGACTTACTACTTCGATGAGAAGGTATTGAACCTTGTTGGGGTCCGGATACCATATTGGATTCATAGCATGGGAAGATACGTTACCGTGAATTAGTTTACCATCTCTGTCCTTGTTTGGTTGGGGGGATGGTACGCTCGTTCAGTAGGTGCGTATTGGACCATGTTATAAATTTAATTGACTTATTTATTAAGCAATATTTATTCAGTTTATATGGCATGATATTATGTGTCTTGTTACGTCCCTCTGAGGACCTGATTATCTCCAGGTGTGTGCTATTGTCTTTCGCAGGTGCTTAGCTCTAGCCGTGATCTTCGCTATTTCTTCGAGGATGATTGCACTTAGATCGTCTTCGCTTCGCTCGCCAAATTCATTTCTTTTCTTATGTATTTTTCTTTAATTATTGGTAGTGGATTTGTCTCCACCCAATATATTGTATCAAGACAATTCATTATCAGTTTATGATATCTTTTATTCATTTATTTGTGTGGATGAGATTAGTTATGGTTCTACTGCATTTTATAGCTTATGTATTCATACGAGGATTCATATATTGGAGTGTACTTCGTATAAATACAGCTGGCATGTCTATGTTCCTAGTCCTACGTATTTTAGGACCGGGGCGTTACATGATTCCTGCGGGAGTTGGGGAACCAACCGCAGGACCAATTATCATCTCAAAACCCGGAAGCGGAAGTCAAGTGCAGTTGTTACCCTTCAGGAGAAAAAGAAGAAGGTCACTGTTAAAGGGCCTTCTAGACAGAGAGCCGCTACTCTAGAGAGGGAAACTCCTGTCGGGAGCCTCATCACATTGCATCTTCTTCAGTTCATCCTGGAGAAGGGTCCTCAGCATCTCAGCCGCAGCAACAACAGAAGCTATGGGGTTCCTATTCTGGATGCCTCAGCACTTCTGCACATTTGACTTCTTCCCAGAAGGTGCAAACTATTGAGGACACTGCCACGATTCGTGCTAGTGATCCAGAGCCCATCCCATCAGATGAACCGGCTATTGACTTCGATGATGATGACTGGGATCAGGATTACGACTCGCTCTTGGCACGTCCTGCACCTACTCCAGGTAAATATAAATTACACAAAACTTATACAAGATTATGTATTATGATTTTGTATAATAACTTATTTTGCTTAATTTTTGTAGGTGTCATCACTTTAGTAAAGTCTGTGTCTCCTCCTCCTCCTCAGAAAACTATTCCAACGGAGTCTGAAGGAGAGAGTTCTTCTTCAGAAGAAGATATTGTCTAAGAAGAATGTTCCCCATCCACAAGATACAACAAGAGACTGTGGTAGCTCAGTTAAAATTGCCTTCTCTTGCTGAAAACAGAGAAGAAGAACAAACTACAGAAGATCCAACTGCAGATGAAGAAGCAGCTGCTGCAGAAGAAACAGACTTCAATGAAGAAACAGTTGTAGAAGAACCAACTACAACTGAAGTACTCCCAGAGCTTGAAGAGCCGGTAGCCCATGAAGGTGATGAAGATATGGTCAACTCATCAACTGAAGTTGGAGACGTTGTAATAACATCCTCCGTTATTGCTACTGATCAGCACAAGTTCTTGAAAAGACAGTGTCTGAACCGGAGTCAGTTACAATGATCACCATTCCTCCCACACAATCACCGCCACCGAAACTCAAGTAGTTTCAGCTCCAGAAACGGCTGGAGAAATGATCCAAAAGAGTGCTGAAAATATGGCCTCTGAAGCTCCTGGGGATCAGTTAGCCATGGTAGCAGTGTCAACAATGGCTTAACTCAACTCGCTACCAAGGCAACAACAATATCCACTCCTAGCCTTCAGAAGAGGGACTTGGTAGACATTGCCGCCACGCCGAGCTCAAATACAGAAATGAATCTCTTAGTTGAGATTCATACTGAAACTTTCTACAAAATCCTGGCGGCTCTGATCAAGATGGTCCTGAAGAAGGACCTTAATTATGAAAGCTTGAAGGCTGACCTTGCTCTGACAATCAGAATATTGCCATGTTCAATGACACTGAGAGAGCAGCGGCGCTGGAGAAAGTAGTAGAGGGACTTGAACAACCTATTAGAGAATATCTAAGGATGTCAAGTGAAACTATTGAAAGTCTCACCCAAAGCGAGTATGATGCTTTATCAGCTGAATACATCACTCGGGAGACTACTTTCAATGAATCTCTCCAGAACTATAGCAGCGAAGTTGCCAAAGAAAGAGCTTTATTGAATGAAACCAAACCTCTGCTGGAGATGCATAAAGAAGCCTATGAGACTTCAAACATGAGAATTCATCAGCAAGATGATAGAATTCGTGAAGTTGAGGCAGAGTTGGTTCGCTTAAAGGCCGAAAGAGAGCAGATAATTGCGGATCGAGACCAACATTTAACGCAAAGCTCAATTTTGGAAGAGAAGGTTTTCGGTATTGAAGCTGTCATTAAAATCCTTGATGATGCCAAGGATAAAATGATAGCTACTTTCGTCGAATTCTTCCATCTTTTTACTTCAGAAGCTCGACGCACCATAGCTACTGCAACTATGCTGAGCTCTCGTGAGAAGCGTCTAGCAGAGCTGCAAAAACTGCTCGAAGATGTATCTGCTCCGTCTTAGCATTTTTGCATTTAATACAGAATTTTGTATTCTTCTGCCTTTTTCGTTTTGTAATATTTTCAAGAAATGAATGAAATATTTGTTTTGTGACCCTATCATTTATTTTGAAGTTAAACAATAGGTATGAGATAGAAAATACTTATCAGAGGTAATATGGACATACAAGTCTTCTAAACTCAATAAATTATATCTATCCAGAGGTAATGGACATGATAGATAATGAATCTTGTTTTCTTTTTAGAGTGTACCATACTATCAGAGGTAATATGAACGTGACAGATCGTAACAACTCAAAGAAAATATATTAATATCTATTCAGAGGCCATATGGACATGATAGATAAGAAAATAAGTAGACTTGATATTTATTCAGAGATCATGAGAACATGATAAATAATAAATCCTTTTTTTTAATCAGCTGGTAAGACAGAAGATCAAAATTCTCTTTTAGAAACAAATAATCAGCTTAACCAAACATTCGTAGCTGAGGAGTAAAGAAAAAATTCAGACATAATATTTCTTTAAGAATTTGCCATTAATTGGCATCATGAGCAAATCTATTAGGTTTAGACAACCTATAGGCACCATTGGAGAACACTGTCTCGACTACATAATGAGCTTCCCATTTCGCTTGGAATTTTTCTTTGCTCTTATGAGTCATCACCATCGGTCTCCGGACAGCTAGAACTAGCTCACCGACTTTGAATACCCTCTCTTTAACTTTACGATTGAAAGCTCGAGATATGCGGGCATGATATAACTCGATGTGCTGTTGCGCTTGAAGACGCTTCTCGTCTAGACCTTCAAGTTCTTGAAGTCTCAACCTATCATTATTCTATAGTTAGCTCATTAGCAATGGCTATTCTAAGAGATGGAATCTGGATTTCCAGTGGAAGAATAGCCTCACATCCGTAAACCAGTAAGAATGTTGTAAAACCAGTAGGAGTTCGGACTGTCGTTCGGTAAGCCCATAAACATTCTTCAAGTTTTTATTCCAATCACGTTATTAGAAGAGACAAACTTTTTGAGAAGTTTAATAATTGTCTTATTGAAAGCTTCGGCCAAACCGTTAGCAGCTGGATTATAAGCCTAGAAGCTATATTCTGGATTCAATTCTTATTGCAGAATCGATAAAATGCATGACTGGCAAATTGTGGTCCATTATCATGGATTATCCTTCGGGGAATTCCGAAACGATAAATGACATGGTGTTTAATGAAGCTAACTACATTAGATGTTTTCACTTCAACAAGGGGAACCGCTTCCGCCCATTTAGAAAAGTAATCGGTTATAGCCAGTATAAACCTATGTTCCTTGACAGAAGGAGGGTTAATCGGAACAATAATATTCATGCCCCAAGCTTCGAAGGGCCAAGAAGCTGCTGTAGGATGTAAGAATTCAGATGGTTGATGAATAAAATCGGCATGAATCTGACATGCTTTACACCGTCTGGCATAATCCACAGCATCTGCTATCAGAAGGTCAATAATATCCCATTCTTCGAATACGGTCCTGTAATTTCGAACCCGTTGATGAGCACCACAGACACCATCATGAGCTTCATGGAGTGTTTGTTTAGCTTCACTCTCAGAGAGACAACGCAGCAAAAGTCCGTCATATGAACGACGATATAACATATGCAAAGAAGAATCGTAGTAGAATCGAAATGATCGTCTTTTGATTGATGCAGCTTCTTTTGGATCTTCGGATAAAATTCATGGACTGCATAATCAATAAACAGACTTCTCCAATCCCATTGCTGAGAACTTGATTTTGTAGTATAATTTGTTCGATATGGAAATTATTCTTTATACAGAAAATCTCTATCCAACAAAGTAATAGTGTTTTTTCTTCTGATTGGAACAGCTAAGTCTGCAGCTAAACTAGCAAGAGCATCAGCTTCCAAATTTTGAGAACGTGGTACGAATTCAATGAATAACCCTTTGAATGAAAGGACCAATTCGATTACCACTTGATGATAGGGAATGATGTCAGGATTTCTAACTTCATATGTCCCTCTGACCTGATTAACAATTATTTGAGAATCTCATAAGCTTCGAGGAACTCAATGTCCAATTGTTTTGCTACTTGAAGACCAATTAGCAGAGCATTATATTCCGCCACATTATTAGAACATGGTTCATTAAGAGAATAAGCACGGTATATGACCATTTTATAAGGAGAGACCAAGACGATACCTACTCCTGAGACAATATTGCCTTTAGGTCCAACCTGCGATGCTCCATCAAAGTATAGTTGCCAAATATCCTCCCTCAAAGTCATGTTGTAATCACGACTTCATCTGGAATGTCCTCATAAAGCTCGGATGTTTCAGGTATAGGGTGAGCTGCTAAGAAATCAACTAATGCTTGACCCTTCACTGATTTTTGAGGTACATAGACCATATCATAAGGAGTAATCAACATTGCCTAAGTGGCTAATCTGGAGTTAAGAATGTTTGGTTTTCTCATCAATAACCGAATAGGATTTATTCTGGAGATGACATGAATAGTCTGTCCTGACACATAATGTCGTGTCTTTTGAACGACAAAAATCAAGGCCAGACATTTTTTTCCACAGGAGTATACATGTGTTCAGCTCCAACCATCATTCGGCTAAGATAATAAATTGCCTGTTCATGGCCCTTATCACTTTTCTGTGCAAGAAGAGCACCAAGAGAATGATCTAAGGCTCGAACATATAGCAAAAATGGTCTTCCTACCACTGGAGGTACCAGAACAGGTGGATTTGTAAGGTATTGCTTGATGTCATTGAAGGCTTTCTGACATGCTTCATCCCAAACAAATGATACACCTTTCTTTAATAGACGAGAAAAAGGTTGACATCTACAGAAAGATTGGATATAAATCTCCTGATATAAGCAGTACGACCTTGGAAGCCACAGAGTTCTTTTAAATTGCGTGGAGGACGCATTTCAAGAATTGCTTTGATTTTATCAGGATCAACGTGAATACCTTGAGAAGTAATGACAAATACCAAAAATTTGCCACTGGAAACCCCTAAGAAAGACTTAGTGGGATTCATCTTCAGTTGATGTTGACATCAACTCAAATACTGTCTTCAAGTCTTGAATGTGATCATCTTTTGATCGACTTTTGACAGCAATATCATCTACATAACATTCAACTGTTTTTCGTAGATGTTCTTGAAAGATATTGCTCATGGCCCGTTGATACGTAGCACCGGCATTTTTCAGACCAAACGACATAACTGTATAGCAGTAAACTCCATGGGTGTACGGAAAGCGGTATGCTTTTCATCTCCTGGATGCATCTTAATTTGATTGTATCCTGAAAATCTGTCCATGAAAGACATGCGTTCAAAATCACATGTATTATCTATCATGACATCGGTAATCGGAAGTGGAAATTCGTCTTTTGGATGAGCTGCATTAAGATCTCGAAAATCTATACAAACTCGACTTTTCCATTCTTCTTCATGACAGGTACAATATTGGCAATCCAGTCTGGATGTTGTTCTTCACGAACAAAGCCACATGTGATCAGCTTTTTGACTTCTGCTTCAATTGCATCCATCATATCTGGTCGAAAAGCCGCTGTTGTTTTACAGGTTTGACAATAGGAAGAATATTGAGTTTATGAGTAGCTACTTTAGGATCCAGACCCTTCATATCCTCATAACTCTATGCAAAGATATCCATATATTCTTTAATCATCTTTTCAACTCTTTTTTCATCTTCAGGAAGGTTTTTACTGATGAATATCGGCTTAGATGTAGTTTCGCCGCCAACGTCAATCTGGACAATTTCATCTTCTGTAGGTGGTTGTCGCTGTTCAAAACGAAGCTCCCATTGAGTGTCCATTTGTTGTGCCCAAGGGTCATTTTCAAATGGCTCAGATTCACCATCAGTTTGAACCATGTTGACTGAAAAGATACACTTAGATTCAATATACTGGTTTCCTCCAGAATTTAAGGATTGTAAAGAACTGGAAGAAGATTCTCTTTCCATATTTTCTTTATACATGTGGATGTATCAGATTCAATGAACTGGATCTCTTCAGAATCTGAAGATTGTGAAGAATTGGAAGAAATTTTTCTTTATATCTTCATTAAACATGTGGGATCGTATCCCAACCCATGACGAGTTTTCTGGTAAAATGGATCACCACATAATGGTAATCGTCTACCTTTGCCTTGATTGAGACCCATCATAGTTTTCAAATTATATCCCATATTTGGATAATCTTAAGAGATTGTTGACTATATTTGTCAATTCAGATTCTTCCTTTATCTTTCTCTCTGAGATCATCTGTCTGAGTAACATGAATATTTCTAGCTAGGCCAAACATAATTTGGCGCTTGTTTTTCTTATTAGACGGAATCACAAAATAAGATTCTTCTGACGTCTATAAGTTACACAAGCTTGTGATGATGAGGCTACAGGTAGATAAAGAGAAGATGTTAGGAACCTTTGAGCATAGGGTCCAACATCGACATGAGGAGGAAATTTTTTTTCTTATGATTAATATATAAGGTTTCCTCTGTATTTATGTCATTTTTATGTTGATGACTTTGATTATCAGCAGATAAAGTCATTCTTTCAATAAATTTGACAGCCATATACTCCAAAAGAAAATCTTCATTAATATGAGAAAGTACAGAATGATCATATTTACATCATTTATAAACTGACTACTACGCTTTGGATTGATCATTAACGGACCGTCATCCGTCTTCTGCGTAGACTTGCCAAGGTTGATAATTAGTGGTTCTAGATCATTTGTACGAGAAGTACGTCCCTTGACCTTGATCATGAGAGGTTGAACTTGACTGGATTTCTCACAAATTCCTTAGACGAAGCTCGAGTTTTTCCTTTAACCTTGATCACCAAAGGTTCGTCATTGACAGAATGGGGTTGAATTCGACCTTTGACTTTAATCTTCAAAGGTTGATCTTCCGGAGGATCTTCTAAGACAGATTGATCTTCTGCAGGTGATGATCCTCAGCCATATCTGATATCTCCTTCACATGCTCCTGTTTGTAGAGTATTGAATCATAGAAATAGGTTCAACGCCCTTAAAAGGATTGATATCTACGAATTCAGTCTTAATCCCTTGAGAATCTACATACTTGAAGCATTAGTGGAGAGTTGAAGGCACAATTATGCTCATGTATCCACGGTCTTCTAAGAAGGATGTTGTAAGATACATCTGAGTTGATAACATAAAAGGTCGCCATAGTTCGAAGATCACCTATTTGAATCTTCAGACGAATCTTTCCCAATGGTTTACTCTTTCCAGAGTTGAAACCAACTATTGTTGTACTAGTGTAAGTCAAATCACTAGTAGAAATCCTCAAGGGTCGTAGCATACTCTGAAGAATAATACTAATAAAAGACCCAGGATCAATGTAAATCCTGTCAATTTCAGTAGAGTCAATATACCTGTATAACAAGAGGCCTGTCGTGCTTATTATGCTTCAACAACATATCTTCTTGTGTGAAGGTAATGTTAGGAATTGCTTCCATCACACTATGACATTGTGGACACGACACTGGTATATTGTCAGGACTCTTGAGTTGAGCTAAGCATGAGTCTGCTTGTAGCAAAGCTTCGCTCAAAGTTTCTCGACTTTCTTTGGAAAGCCGAAGCAACTCAAAGATAGAAAGTCTAGCCGGAGTATTAGCTAATTGGGCTAGAATATCAAACTTGTAGGGTTTCATCACTACCCCTTGATTTGAAGCAGATTTCAATGGGACGTCAAAGCGTACTGCTTTCTGTTTCCCTTTTTCAACCACAGATGGTTTAGAAGGTTTTGCCTCAGTAGGAACATGAGATGCTTGAGCTGGTTTCAGTAACGTCCTCTGCTTCTTTAGAAGTTCTCATAATCTTTGTGGTACTCTTTTCCAGATCTCGTACTAGCAAAGGTTTCTTCTTCAGACTCAGGAGAATGAAGTACCATATTACATGTTTTAATTTTCTTTTCCTTAGTCTTCTTCTTGCAAGGATTTTTATAAGGAACCTCAAAATCCAATCCAATAGTGGATTTTTGAACTTAAATTTGTAAAGGAAGTCGCATTCCTTTATCATAATTCAAGCCTTCCGCCTTTTGAAAGTCATAGCCCATCTTTTTCATGAGATGGACTGATTGTTGACTGTACATGTGAGTGGGTAGCGGACTTTTAATAGATGGTTCAACAGAGGAAGAAGGAACAGAGACCTCTGTAGCTACAGGAGAGGGGGTATTCGGGACACGAGAAAAAATCCCTACAGGAGCTTTCTCATAAGCAGCAAAGACTTGTTGTGCCCTGTATAAGGGGACACTATTCATTACTAACCATTGCCGATGAGTAAGTTTGAGTTTGGTAGGAGGAGCCAAACTTGGAGGGCATATATTCAAATCCCTCAGCCTATCCTCCAAAGGAATGTCGTCCCAAAGATGATCCAAATCATCATGATCTGGAGTAACAACATGATAAATCATGTTACAGGTTTTGACTTTTCGACCTTTCTTGGATTTTGAAGTTTTACTTTCATCTTCCATTTCAGGTACTAAGTCAGGATGTACCCACATGATTTCACCATTTTTTAATGTAAGAGGCAATAGTCCTTCATTTTGTTCTCTAGCTGGTGGGAGATTCACAATCTTTATTGTTGTCTTAGGAATTGGGACAATCCCATCTGGAACTTATTGTGGAGGAAAAACCTCCAAATTGAAGAGAAATCATATTAGTTGTAACTGTATGCTCATCATTGGTTAAAGCGATGGCATTAGCATTTATCAACTCTTGGATTTTCTTCTTTAAAATATAGCAAGCCTTGGTAAGATGATTTATGTATCTATGATAGATACAATACTTAGGATTGTCAGTCAAATTCACCTCATTAGGTCTTTTTGGCTCCAGAATCTGGAGTTTGCCACTCTTAACGAGACATTGGAATATTCCTGAGATATCATTGTCATCAAAAGAGTACTCTTCTTTTGGTTTGGAAGACTCTGAATTATTTGGCGTCGTTTTGGGTTTTGAAAGACTAACCACTAGGGTTTCCTTCTCTTTTCCATTGCGATTGTCGGAATTATTACATGATGAGGCTTTCTTTCTTTCGTCTTCTGAGGCAAAGATCATCCCATGTTCACGAGCCAATCTACCATTGGTCTCGGCTGAAACTGCTGCTATAATGAACGAGGCCCAATCTATGAATTGAGAGCCTGTAAAGACAGCAATGGTTGGTCGCAGATTTATTTTGCATGTATCAATCAATATGAATCTGGCATACCAGGAGGCATTTTCAAATTGCCTGTCGGAAACTTTCGATAAACGTCCGGGTATCTTCCTTCTCCTTTTGTTTGATTTCTATTAAGGAGGACATATTCATGTCCATGCCTCCTACATAAAAACGGGAGAGAAACATTGCTTTAAACTCGTCAAAAGACGATATGCAATTGTCGGGTGATACCAGTCGTATGCTGAACCCGTCAAACACCCAATGAAAACTCGGGTGAGAAGAGCATCATTCTTTTATAGATGCACAGTCATAATATCAAAATAATTGATATATTGACTGGAAGAAGCCTTTCCATCAAATAACACCATAGATTGTGGCTTAAATTTCAGAGGAAATGGTACATCATTCCAGTGAGGAGGATAAGGTTGCTTGATCCCTAACCTTTGGAGCTGATCCTTGTGCTTAAGAACCTCAAACTGTGCTTTTAGCACACGCACTGCTTGAATAGCTTCACTAGTTTGAGGAAGCACATTCGATTGAATAGTTGTTGGATGTACCGTAACCGCCACCGGAGGTGGTACATCTTCTGGAATGAGAGGATCTGGAGCTGCGGAGTTTTGATTGATAGCAGGCTCTTGACTAAGATTATTCAAAGGTATATCAACCCCTTGACTATCTTGAGTTTGTGCTGCTACCTGTACCGGTGTTACCACTGCCGGCTGAACAGTTTGCTGAGTCGTTATTATTTATGTATATTTTGCATCATAGCAAGCATGTCCTTCAGTGATTGCTCCACTGCTGAGAGACGTTGCTCTGTATTAGAAGTTGACGTCTCCGGTTCATCTCCGATAGCATAGGATTCAACCTCCCTTGAACATACAGAGGGATTGGTATAGAGGTATGAATCAACGCTATCAGTTTCTGACTCCAAAGACTGGGTACCCCCAGCATATGAATCTGAAGATTGCAACGATCTTCGACTTCTTGACCGGGTATGCTGATATACCCCTTCAAAAGTGTCAAGGAGTCGGTTGAACTATTGTTGACAAGGAGTCTGGGATGAATTGCGTCTTGGACGTTGTCCTCTATTGTTATGAGATGCCATATTGACTGATGCATATGACAACTCATGTTTTGGTCATCAACTGATTGCTGAGGCACATTATAGCTTAATCGGTCAAAAATGACCGTTTAGAAGCCGAACAGTAACATTTGATTACGATCTGGTGACACTCACAATGGTGATTTTCTTGGGGAGTGTCACAGAAGATTTTCTATTTTTACGCTTTTGTACGAGCAACTTGCGTAAATCAGAAGGAATGGAAGGAGTCGTCTTCTTTATTATATTTGGGACAGAGAAACGTTTAGTCCCTTGCATATAAAGAAGATTACTGGCTGCATTAGCAGAACCAAACCGTGCATTTTTACGCGCTTGGAGTTGCGTGCGTAAATCTTGAGATTTTTGTGCACAAAGAACTCCATCAGCATTACATAATTTGAAGGTTTGGTACCTTGCGTAAAGCAGTATAAGAAGGTTGTTGGTAAAAAACTGAACTTTTACCAACAATAGAATTCTTGTTTTTACGCTGCATGCGTGTAGGCAAATTCACTTTAGATGCAGATGCATCATTGTGAACTTTATCTACCATGTCACCGACAAGAGATTTACCTTTACGCGTAGAGCGTAAAACATGAATATCTGCCATGTCACAGACGAAGATTTACCTTTACGCGTAGAGCATAAAGCTTGGGTGTCTACCACGTCATAGACGGAAGACTGATTTTTATGCGCAGAGCGTAAAACTTGGGTGTCTATCACGTCACAGATGGGAGACCGATTTTTACGCCCGGGGCGCATCACTGAAGTAGAGGCTGCCTCGTCACAGACGGGAGCCTCCATAACATGAGTGGGAAGGATTCCTTTGCCTTCAGAGACAGCAGGAAAATCAGAGGATGCTTTAGACTTAGGAATCCAAACTTTTCGTGCCTTCCGTAATTTTTGAACATTGGAGCAGCGATACTACCCCAGTTCAGAGCATTTCTTCGTAAGCAGTCTGGTCGAATTGAACGACCAGAGTCTTCTTTGTCGATCCGACCGACACATCATCATTTATTGAGCAATTACTTTCTCATCAGAGGAGAAATTCGTCCCCAGCAGAGTCGCCATTTTGTTTTACTTAACAAAATGCCTAAAATTGGCTTTTGAAAGAAAACGAGAAAAAGTATAAAAGAACAAATTGCTTCTGGAAAGTATTGCTATGGAAGTCTGATCTGAGAGCGATCACTTTGTTCCTTGGACCACACGATGATGATGAAGAGAACTGCTTGAAGAATATGAACAATCGAAAGAACTAAGTCACCAGAAAGGTATCGACACAGCGTCACTGATGGCACAATCGAATTTTCCTGCTTTTCTTCACCCTGTTCTTGAGAAAAAGTTGAAGAAATGCTTCTGGAATATCACTCTGAAAGTATGAGTTTTTCATAATCTCCTCCTCTATATCTCTTGATGATGTCTTATGTTAAAAATAAGTCTATTTATAGACTAGACCCTTGTGCGTAAAAAGCAACATAATCGGGTCTCTACGCAAGCAACTGTCACCCACGATTGAAAATCAACCTTTACGCGTGATGACACATGTCCCATGTAGAGTTTTGGTCTCTACGCATGGTGACACGTGTCCCACAACTTAGCAATATAGGGAGAGCACATACACACGTTCCTCGATAAGTGTGGCATGAAAGCCACGTATGCAGACCATGTTCTTATATAGCCAAAAAAGATTGGGCATAAAATAACCCAAAAATAGACTTCCTGCGTAAAGTAGCAGACTGGGCATAAAATAATCCAAAATAAACTTCATGCGTAAAGTGGCTGAAAAGTAGCCTTGAGCGTATAATTAGCTCAAATAAACTCTACGCACACGAAAGCCATGAGCGTAAAAGCTCGAATAGCTTTCGTGGGTAAAAGAAGCAGTCTTTTGAGCGTAAAGTAGTCCATCTGCACACTAAACGACAAGTGCTGGGTTTGGTGTAAAAAATCTTCCTGGCTTCTGTGCAATATTCTGTCAGAAAATCATACTGTCAGATCAATATCACGCGCATTAAATGCATGGTCTGACAGCCTGTCCATCGCGTAAAAGCTGAGAATAGCTCTCGCGTAAAAGAACTCGCGTAGAATTTTGAATCTGGCTCAATAGAGTCTTTTAATAAGTCTTGCGTAGAGTCTGTCTTTGCGTAAAGTCCTTAACTTTTTTGACTTGGCTTATGAAGTACTTTTTACGCTCCTACACCGGTGAATGTACTTCTTTTGGGACAAGTGTAGCAGCTTGGACTCTCTCTCTCTCTCTCTCGGCTGATCTCCATCCCAAGAATAGTCTTTGTTGCGCCCAAATCCTTCATAGAGAGGGCCGCGCCCAGTTGGCGCTTCAACTCCGCTATCTTAGTGGCATTCCGACCCACTAATAGCATATCATCAACATAGAACAATAAAATGATAAAATCATCCTCGACAAAGTACCTTACAAATACACAATGGTCCGACGTCGTTCGTGCATAACCATGCTCTCATAAACGACTCGAACTTTCTGTACCACTGCCTCGGAACCTGCTTCAGACTATACAAGCTCTTTCTCAGCCGGCAGACCAAATATGACTTGCCCTTCTCACAGAATTCCTCTGGCTGCTCCATGTATAACTCCTCCTCAAGATCACCATGGAGGAATGTCGTCTTCACGTCCATCTGCTCGACCTCCAAGTCGAAACTGGCTGCCAATGCTAGCACCACCCGAATAGATGACTACTTGATGATTCGCGAAAAGATCTCATCATAATCTACATCCTTTCGCTGACTGTAGCCTTTAACTACCAGCCCCGCTTTGTATCGAGGGTGAGTAGCATCATCCATCCGCTTCACTCTGAACACCCATCGATTCTTTAAAACCTTCTTGTCCTTTGACAACCGCACCAGCTCGTAAGTAGAATTGGCGTATAAGTAACTCATCTCCTCCTGCATGGCCTGCATCCACTCCTGTCTTTGTTCGTCTTCCATAGCCTCTGCAAAGCTTTCGAGCTATCCCTCGTCAGTCATTAGCACATACTCACTCGGTGAGTATCTCGTAGATGGTCGACGCTCTCTGTGCTAGCTGTATATCAACAGCCTCCTCCCCTTCAGGAACTGCCTCCCCGGCATGCTTATCCTCCCGAGGGACACCCTGACCACCATCAGCAGGCTGATGATCAAGGTTGGAAGCAACTCCATGTACTGGCTCCTCCATAACTGGATCCTCTACGATGTCCTCTGGAAACTGCTCGAAGCAAAAATAACTCTAACTCAGGTAATTCCTCAGCCTCAAAGGGCGTCTCGGAATCCTGAGTGTTGCTCATGGTCTGATCCTCGACGAATACCACGTCCCTGCTTCTGTAGAGCTTTTTTTTCACTGGGTCGTAGAGTCTATAGCCAAACTCATCCCGACCGTAGCTGACAAAGACGTACCACCTCATCTTCGGATCAAGTTTGGACCTCTCGTCCTTCGGTACATGCACGAAGGCCTTACAACCAAATACTCGGAGGTGATTGTATGACGGCTCTTTATCGTACCATACTTTGTCAGGCACATCATCCTGCAAATGAGCACTAGGAGATAAATTAATAAAATAAGTAGCTGTAAGAAGAGCCTCACCCTAATAACTGCCTGACAAATTTGCTTCTGACAGCAAACATCGCACCCTCTCCATCAGTGTCCTGTTCATGCGCTCCGCTACACCATTGAGCTGAGGTGTCTTGGGCGGAGTCTCCTGGTGTCGTATCCCTTGCTCTCTACAATAAGCATCAAAGGGACCAACGTATTCGCCGCCGTTGTCGGACCGAACACACAATAACTTCTTACCCGTCTCTCTTTCAACAGAGGCCTGAAACTCTTTGAAAGTGGACATCACCTGTTAATTGGTCTTTAAGTCATAGACTGTCACGCCCCGCTCCCGTAGTAGCGATCGTCCTCGCTAAGGCGTGATGCCGCACGAGCCTAGATTGCGCTCGTGCAAGACGGGTTCCATAACGGCCGATTACAGCGGATGCGACGGGGTCGTCGCACAGAAGTCCCAAGCAGAGACATTAAAACAGTAGCGAAAATTTGAAAGCAAAACACAAGTCATTGCAAAACACTCTTTTATTGATATTGAAACAAAGGTTACAATGGGGCGCAAGGCCAAGATTACAAGTCTCTCAACCTCACTCATCTCACATTTACAAGTCACTCAGCTCTCTCTCATCTCTCAATACTTGTCTTTGAATCAGCGGATGCTTCGGAAGGCGATACCCATACATTATGTCATATATAAGTCTTGAATCCATGCGGCCGCACGCTTCGAATCACCAAGGAACTCTGTGTCTCGACGCATTCAAGCGAGCTCTGCGCCACGAGCTTCTACCTGCGCCTGCACATGAAAACTATGTGGGTCAGTACTCAACTATACTGGTGGAATGAGCTCCTCGTCCACCCACCAACACGTTCGATTTACTTCGTGCAACATAGTCCCTTTTTTATTGTCTTTCTACTCTTGCCTTAAGATCAGTTTTAGGACAGACGCCTTGGCCTATTTCATGTATCTAGACCATCTCGTGCTTGCAACAACAATGTTATCTCATACTTTGCCTCTAGACCCTTCTCGTGCCAACAACGTTAACCTATCAAGTCGTGCTTGCCTTTCGGCCCATAATCAGAGATGCAACTACACGATAGACTCTATTTCCATGTGACCGTGCTACCTCCTTGAGGCAGTGCCTCGCCACTTACTGACTTACCCATACTTGTGTTATGACAGCGCAGCCGTGCCTCATAATTGAGGTCGTGCCCAGCAACTCAACAAAACTTTACCCAACTTGCCCTACGGCCCTTCTCGACTTAACTCGCAACGACTCAAGTTTGACTTATGCAACTCTATGCCAATGACTTAACACTCGACGCCACATCTCGTGCCGAAGCACGGGTCTTTACTTAGCCAAACCCTAGGCTCCCGAGTCATGGTACAGATTGTGCACATATACCTTCTTAACACAACTTATGCCGTGCCTACATTTTCTTAGAATCCACCGACACCGTGCATGCAGATTGTCGCTCAACACGCCAACTTATCTATATGAAAGGTCACTGGCATTAACTAGCCATCGTGGACATAGCCTGGTAAACGGGATCCTTGCACCGCAAGTAGCGATCTCCGATGCAAGTCCTCGAACTACCGGTTGCCTATTACCCAGCTCGGCTATAACCTGTTTCTTCCTAGTCCGAGTCGGTCCCGTGGCCCCGGGGTGCCGCTCGAAGAAACATCGCCCTTGTCGACAAGTTGTCCATGACCACGCGCCTACGCTAACTTCTAGACTTAATGTAATTGCATGGTCTCATCATCATCACTTAGTTCCTTTGCTTTATTCTTTCCTCGATTCATACTTCTTTTGCAGAGCCCAAACCAGGGTTGCCTCGGCGACTAACCTACAGTCCCGACATATTTTCTCTCGGCGACTAACCATCACTTAGCCTTAACATTTCTTTGAACTCAGGGCACGACTACTGCATAGCCTTCCCACTTAACTTGAACATAACGTGTTCCTTAAGTATCGACAGACCGTGGCTAACTTTCCACTTAATAACTGTAGCTTATGCCTTAAACCAACTCGTGTTCTACGCAACGCTATCGCCCAAGTCATACCTCATATGACGGGCCTTGGGATCGCGGGACTATTTAACTTGACAACCGCAGAAAGAGCGGGACAGCACTTGGAATGACCTAGGTCGACCGGCATAACTTTGCCTAATTTACTCAAGCCTATAACTTAACCCGAGGGACGAGCAAAGGCTATGCCAAGCCTTGCATCGTACAAGCGTACATGCTTTATCGAGCATTTACGCGGACGACGCCTATGACTTAGGCTAATTCATGGTTTTGTATCGAAGACCAACTTTCCTTCTCCCAAGCCACGAGACGAAGGTTCAAGTGTCATTTTCAAAGCACGCCGTGCACCAACTCTAAGCCGACCGTTGGACCTTTCCATATTCTAACTCAATTTGACCCGTCGAGATTATTCCCTTAGCTATGTGGATTCGTCTCTTTTATTATCAAGCCTACTTGTGCAAGTTGAAAATATTCGATTTATTATGTGAAGGCTAAGATGAGGCAAGTTCATCGAAACTACCCCACCTGAACGAGGAGTCGCCTCGACCGAGCGAGTCTTCGAGCAGCCGTTGTAAGGCAAAGTCCGAACGCCGTCAGCATTTTGATTTCTCCGATTGATTGAGCCGGACGGGGCACTACATAGACACAAACCTTCCTGGAATAGTCATCAATAAAAGTTAGAAAGTAAGAAGCACCACCAATAGATCTTACCTTCATAGGACCGCAGACATCCGAATGAATCAACTCGAGCAACGCCGACTTCCTTGAACTTGGATGACTTTGGAAAGATACCCTATTTTGCTTCCCAGCTAAGCAGTGCGTGCACTTCTCCAACTTTGTAGACTTGAGCCCTGGAATCACCTTTCTGTTCACCAAGTAGCTCATCTCCTTCTTGCTGATATGGCCAAGCTGCCTATGCCACAACTCGGTAGACGCGTCAGAAACTGTGTTCACCTCCTGTGTCTCCTGTGCGCTCCCCTCCATATAGTAGAGACCGGACTTCTTGCTTCTTCTGGCAATCACCATCGAACCTCTAGAAAGCTTCCACTGACTATTCCCGAAGAGACTGAAGAATCTCTCGTCATCCAACCGACACTAGGTTGAAATGGATATCAGGGATATGACGAACATCTTTGAGAACAAAAACTACACCCGTCTTCATTCTCAAATGCACATCTCCAATGACAACCTCCTTCGATACATCACCATTGTCCATTTTCAACACTCCACAGTCGCCTGTCGTACAAGTGGCAAATAGTGCCCTGTTATGAGATACGTGCGCTGAAACCCCTGAGTCCACCAGCCAAGAATTGTCATTGTAGGCGAGGTTTGTGATAACCTCATCACCTACGACGATCACATCTCCTCCATGAGTCGAGGCCGCCGCTGTAGTGTTCTCATCTTGCTTACCGTTGTCGCCCTTCTTCTCTCGCTTCCAAGCAAAACAGTTCCGCTTGATGTGGCCCTTCTTGCCACAATAGTAACACTCTGAGTCCTCGTACCGACCCTTGGACTTTCCTCTGCTTTTTTCTCTACCACCACCTGGACCCCTGTTTTTGCCTCTTTCGTGGCTCTCTGAAACTAGTGCCTCTGAATGGTGGGATGTAGATGAAGTGCCCTGAGAACGTCTTCGCATCTCTTCATTCAGTACCCCAATGTTGGCAAACTCCAGACTGACTACGCCTTCTGGAGCAGAAACGATCATAGATACTCGTACGGTCTCCCACGAGTTTGGCAATGTACATAGCATCCATAGTCCCTGAACCTTGTCGTCGAACTTGACTCCCATCGAAGATAGCTGGTCAACCATGCCCTGGAAATTACTCAAGTGATCCGTAATAGACGCCCCATTTTTGTACCACAGACCCATCATCGTCCGGATCAGGAACAACTTGTTTACCCCGATCTTTTTCGTATACAAAGATTTCAGTTATCCCATAACGTCTTCGTGTGCTCAATATTAGCAACGTGGTTGTACACGTTCTCGTCAACGAACTGCCTGATATATCCGTACATCTGTCTGTGCTCAAATTTTCAGTCCTCCTCAGATTTATCAACTGGTCGTTCGGAAGCAAATACGGACAGATGCAGCTTATTGACAAATAACAAATCTTTCATCTTGCTATGCCAATAATGATAGTTGGTGCTGTTCAGGTTCACCATGTGCATAGGCTTCGCGTCCATCTCTCCTCTCTAATTTTTCTGTCAACTCCTGACACTCTTCTGAATTCCAGAACCTGACTCTGATACCACGTTGTAGGGAAAGAAACGCGAAAACCTTTTCCCAAACTAGAGAGTATCTGCGAGAGAACCGAGCAGTACAACGCACGAACCAAACACCAAAATACAATCCACGCAAACACACAATTTTTTTGACGTTGAATACCCTTGCGGGAAAAATCACGGGACGATCGGAGTTCAACCCTTGAGAAGCCTTTGTCACTCCCGTTTTTCGTTATATGTATTTTTAGTATACGTGTACGGAATTCTGACTTTTGTCAGGCGACCCATATTTTGACTTGTCTTGCTTAGCCTAGTCTTGGTTTAATCTTGCCTTGGTTTAATTCGGTTTGGTTTAACTTGGCTTGGCTTGGCTTGGCTTGGCTTGACTTGGTTTGTTGTGGTTTGAGATGATAATGGTTTGTATAAAAACCAACTCCTCTCTCTCTTCTCCATTATTTCTCATTACTTCTCCATCTTCATTTACTCCTCCCACCTACCAAGCCCTAGACCAGTGCAACTTGCTTCATGATGGACCTCAAATTTCATTGTTCTATTGTCTTCCTTGCTTGATTCTAAGCCTCTTTAGAACTTGAAAATTTTGGTTTTGATGATTACATTTTTTTAGATCTAAGTTTATAGTTTCTTCGATTTTTGTTGTTTTGATCTCTTAAACTTTGTTATTTTCGAAAACTACTTGTTCCATGTTGTAGAGAATTCAATTTCATTCAGTTTAGACCATTATTTTGTCCAATTTCGAGTCCTTTAGTCCAAGTTATGGACATTGGAAGTTTTTAAAACTTTATGGTAGAGACGACATCTCGCGCAACTGTCACGCCCCGCTCCCGTAGGAGCGATCGTCCTCGCTAAGGCGTGATGCCGCACGAGCCTAGATTGCGCTCGTGCAAGGCGGGTTCCATAACGGCCGATTTCAGCGGCTGCGACGGGGTCGTCGCACAGAAGTCCCATGCAGAGACATTTAACATGCAACGAAAATTTAGAACAAACACAAGTTATTCAATAGAAAGCTCTTTATTGATATTGATACAAAGATTACAATGGGTGCAAGGCCAATATTACAAGTCTCTCAAGCTCACTCAAGCTCACATTACAAGTCACTCATCTCTCTCTCATCTCTCAAATACAAGTCTTGAGCCAACGGATGCTTTGGAAGGCGACGTCCATACATTATGTCATGTATAAGTCTTTAATCCATGCGGCCGCACGCTTCGAATCGCCAAGGAACTCCATGCCTCGACGCATCCAAGCGAGCTCCGCGCCACGAGCTTCTACCTGTACCTGCATATGTAAACTATGTGGGTGTCAGTACTCAACTGTACTGGTAGAATGAGCTCCTCGCCTACCCATACAAAACCGACACGTTATTTTACTTTGTGCAACTGTCACGACCCGCACCCACCATGAGGGTACGAGTGCGTAACAGCGTCCAGCCTACGCCGCAGTGTCGGCGGTAGAACGCTGTTCTAGGTCATGAACTATGACTAGCTAACATGCAATACTCTCCAAAGGAGTCCAACACAGAGGAACAACTCAATCACAAACTAAGGTAGAAAGTAGCACGATGGAAATAGATAAGAAACTCCTCAACTGAGGCACAACAGAAAGAATACAATCTCAACATCTACTAGTTCCAATATCTCTAAGGATATACAACTCTGAAAATAAGACAACAGCTAAACATGAAAAGAGAACAGACTAAGCTGTCTATACTAAGCAAGGGTGCCATCCTCAGCAGCTGCCTGAACCTCCCCAGGGGTCCAGGTCGCGAGTGTCATCTAGGCAAGCTCCAAAGTAAGGGTGTAGGGTTCTTCATCATCCTCTGTAAAATTTTCAACAGGTCCAGTCAGGACGGAAGCGCGCACAATACATCTCAACAGTTCATAGCAGGTTAGAAAATATAATCATACATTAAAGTAAGATATAGATACTGAAGGAAATGCAGTAAGTAAACAGAGAGAGAACTGTAATAGAAATATCTACTATAAGTAGAGAGCTACCAGTGACTAGTGATTCAGAGTACAAAGTCGACATGTGAACGGCTTAATTTGTACATGGCTATACTAAAGAGGCGTACATGGCTATTCTACTTTGGAAATTGTTCACATGGCTATTTATACTCCCCCGTACCCCTAACTAATACACAAGGATCCAAACAGGTTATGTTATGATTCTATATAACAGCCCCCGAAGGGTAGTAGACCCCGAAGGTGATAGACCCCGAAGGTAATAGACCCCGAAGGTGATACATAGTAGTCCCATAAATGGGGATTCTGATAGACCCAATAAATGGGATAAGAATTCAGAGAAGACTCTGTGATCATATGAGTATATGTCACAAGTGATCAAAGAACCAAAGAAGCATATGATACGCCATGTAAGTGAAACGCACAGAACATAGAGTACCCGATGCTCCCTGAAGGGATAACATCTCAAGAAGGGATCCATATAGTACTAATCCGTGTGACCAACGTGACAGTATCAAGTAAAGTAATTTAATGCAGGAAATATTTCTAAGCAGGATATGAAATGATCAGAGAATATACTCGTCTGGTATCTGAATAGCTGTGAAAATGTACTGTCCGAGATGAGGCACCTGACTCCTAGTTAGAGCAACACAAGTCACAACAAGTCTAAAATGATATAATGAAGTCCTATGCATTCTACATGATTCTAGGTCAATCTAGACCAAAGTCAACTCTCAGTCAACTCTGGTCAACCCTAGAAGTCAAACTAGGTCAAACTAGTATATACTAGTCTAGCAAGTCTATTCTAGGCTAATCAAGCTATACAAGCCCAACCTAGGCTCACTAGTCAAACAGACACACACGGGCCATAGGCTATATCATGCCTATTAGCCAACCCATAATACAAGACAACATGACATTACCTATATCTATAATACTACACATTGATATATTTACCTAATCTAATACATAACACATGTATATATATACACAACCATAATATATATACACATTACATGATACTAGGATATATTCTAATATAACATATACACCCACTGTATATCTATACTAGATACCTATATATATATATATAATACACAAACTTATATCATATATATATATAGATACATATATTAAGTATACATTACATATTTACCTACATTACATATATACATATCCATACAAGTGCAATAACAACTAATCCATAGGCTAGGGTATCACACACATACATACATCTACCTATAGACTATAGGTAATGTCCTACTAACAAATCTTAAATCACTAGGGCCTAAAGCCTAACTACAAAATCCTAAAGCTATATCACTTTACAACCCATTACTTAACCTCAAGCTAATAAGCCTAACTCAAACTCTAAGTCCTATAGGCTAACAACTCCTAAGCCTATCACTAACCTAACACTTCTAACAATCTAACAGTCCTAACCAACTCACTCTCACATCCACTCTACCATTGTATAACCAAGACACATGTTCCTATACACAAATATATATATATACCTAGATAACTAATCACTATGGGACTGTTATTCATGACAGGTATCAGGAAAATCTCACATCACTTATACAAGCACACCCTCATTGCCTCCTGCCTGTACAGGCCCCTAGCCTGCTCCCACTGCCTGAACATTGGCCTATGGCCAATGTTACTACTACCTACTGCTGCTGCTAAGCCCCTGCCAACTGCTGCATTTGCAAGCTGCTGCAAAATGTAGGGCTAGGCAAGCCAAAGCAGCCAAGGCAATGCAATGAAATGCCTACTACTGCCTTCTACTGCTACTGCCCTGCTGCAATTGCATGAAAAGTCAGGCCAAGCCAAAGCTAAGCAATGCATCTGCTCTGCAATGCAAGCCAGGCCAAATGCCAAGCCAACTCATGCCAACCAACTAAGGTTCTGCTACCAACCTACAACTGAACACACAGTACACATGAATCCACATATATACACACCTATATATGTAACTATATGTATACAACATCTAAATATCTAATCTCAGATTTTGTGTAGCAATCAATGTGCAATTGTGTATAAAATGAACTCATTGTATTCCCAAGAAAACAGTTCAAAGATGTGAGTGTATGCACATGATACATATGTGTGTATAAAAGGGGAAATCAGTGAATGTAGGTGTTCAGTTGACAGTGCTAAGGCTAAAGCCATGTGTGTGTGTTAGAGTGTAGAGAATTTGACAGATGTGTGTGCTTGTGTGTATAAAGGAATCAAATGTGGGTGACAGTGAGCTAGAGGAAGGAAAAACTTGTGTGTTCTCAGGAAATATGAAACTTAACATTCAACAGGAAATTAACATACAATGAAATCTGAACTTGTGAAATCTGAAACTTAGCATTCAACAGGAAATTAACATACAATGTAATCTGAAACTAATCAATTCAAACAGTCCCCCAAAAACCCAGTTTTCAGTCCACCATTGCATTCTCAGTTTTTGAACCCAAATTTGTCCCAAATCAATCCAAAATCGACACACCCATAGGAATCATGTAGGAGTACATGTTAGGGGGTTTAATTACATACAATTAACAATGATATCTAGGTTAAAAATCGATGATAACTTCACATTAAAATCTGGAAAATAATGGAAAAACTGTCACTGATACATAGGTAACAGGAAATGGGGGAAATTGGAAATTTAATCTATGAATTCAAATTAAAATGCTAATTTGAGAGTTGGTAACATGAAAGCATATTGTGTAAGTGTCCCACACGAGTTTGTGTCCACCCAAGTGGACACAAACGTGTCCAATCACATAGAACATGAAAACAGTGCACAAATAGGCCAATCGTCGTGCATGTGTTCACTGAGGTCGTGGACACGACACACGACTCCTCATGACACGTGGTTTTGCACACGTGTAGCCCATGTGTAGGGCTACACAGTGGACCCACCACGATGTGTCCACGACGTGTCCAGAGTGGACACGAACACGTGTTTGTGCGCGTGTCTGTGCGTGTATACAGCTGCCTGCGCGCGACAGGGCGTGTTAGTACGGGCTAGATTGCTCTGCGTGTGGTCAACCATCTGCTCCCAAATTTTGGGAGCATGATGTCAGTCATTGCCCCTCACTCCACACAAAAATTCGTGTCCCGAAGTGTCTTGTATCGTGAGTTATAGACCCCGATAGGCAAGACACAGGCGTGGGGTTCGTGCACGTGTCCAAGGCTAAAAACTCCACACAAACCGACACAAAATACATAACACCCTTCACAAAAGTTCATAAACACACCAAGATCTACATATCTATGTAATTAGAATTTCAAAAATCGAAAATCGAATCCTTAGTGGCATTTCTACAAACACCTAGATTTCCTATTGGATACGTGTCCGATACGGACACGAAATGGACACAAAACTTAGCAATACCTATACCAGTAGTTAGGGTATTCCTAGGGCTTCCTATTCATGCAATTAAATCTCTATTTTATGGAGAGGATTAGGAATTACCTAGGTGTGTGAAAAAGCCCAAAAAGCTTCAAAGAGGGGTGTTTCTCTTGCCACCCAAGCTCCTCCAAATTGCTCCTCCACTGAAATTTCTCACCATTGTCAGGAAATACACAGAGATTAGGATCTATTGCAAGAAATTAGAAGGAAAAATGAGTTGAAATGGAGAAGTTATGGATTGGGGAAGAAAGGGTTTTACCTCTATTTCCAAACTTTGCTATTTCCTAAAGGAGGCTAGCCCTAAGTGGTAGAGACATTAAATAGGAGTGGGGATGATCATAATGACCAGCCATGGGCTGATTAGAATTAGGGTTAGCAACTTGGGTGGGCCTATGGGCTTTAAGTCTCAAGTCATTAATCATGACTTATGAAGTCATAAGCCATATTAGTCAAATCAACTCCAACTTTCTCCAAACAAGTTCCAATGGCTTAACCCTCACTAAATTAGGTCTAACCAAGTCTACTTAACCTAACCAAGTGGTCTTAACCTAGGTCAGTCTCCTAGTCAACACTAGTCAACCCTCATCCAAACAATTCAAAAATAAATTCTAAAAATTTCTATAAATTCAAATAAATTATAATAAAATCAAATAACCCCAAAAATGTCTAAATACCCTAATCACATGGCTAGGCTATAGGGTAGGCAGTCTCTACTGTTCACTAGCACAACACCAAATCATAAGTCATGATTTAAATAGTTTTAAAAATTATTAAAAGTCACCAAAAATTATATTAAAATTTTAAATACCATAATTAAATAAATTAAATACAAAATTTTAAAATTACCCTCATCTGGAAAACTGGGTGTTACAGCAACATAGTCCTTTCTTATCAATTGTCTTTCTACTCTTTCCTTAGGATCAGTTTTAGGATAGACGCCTTGGCCTATTTCGTGTTTCAAGACCATCCCGTGCTTTGCAACATCGACGTTACCCTATCAAGTCGTGTTTGCCTTACGGCACTTAATCAGATACGCAACTATGCGATGAGGCTCCATTTCCATGTGATCATGCTAGGAATCCATCGTGCCATGCCTCGCAACTCAGGGTGACTAAACCATATCGCCGCCTCTCGGCCCTTGCTACTTTGATCACCAACTGACCCAATCAAGACTTGTGAATGTTAGTATCACTCAACCAACTTTGCCTTGCGGCGGATTCCCGACTTAAACTCAAACAACTCAACCAACTTATACAACATATATGCCGACAACTCAAGACTCGATGCCATATCTCGTGCCGAAGCACGTCGCCTATGTTGTAGCCATTTTTAAGCCCAAACATTTGTATTCTAACTGCACACACATTCAACGACTCAACTCAATCCAAAGGCACACACACGGATTGCCGCCATGCCGACTCATCTATATGATTTGGTCACTGACTCCCAGAGCCATCGTGGACTCCTCTAACTTTTGTTAGACGGGCGCCCCTTTCAGCGCAAGGTAGCTAGCCCCGCTGCAAGTCTCCGCCTAACCCGTGCCTAGCACAACTAATTACTCGTTTCTAATCGACGACCGCAACGGTCCCGTGGCCACCGGGTTGCCGTACGGGGAAACGACCTACCTTGTCGACAAGTTGTCCATGACCATGCAAGACTCGACACAAACTGATGTCTCACACAGTCATGCTATCTCTAGTGTTACCATGTCTTTCAGGACCAAGTTCAATACTTCTCAAATCTGAGACCGCCTCGATGACCTATAGTCGCGAGCATTCTTCCTTCTTCTGAAATTGCCTCGACGATCTATAGTCGCGAGCATTCTTTCCATGTTACCATATCATTTTATTCAACTCAAAACGACCATTTGATAGCCCTTTTTCTAAACTCACTTTTGAATCAACCGTGGCTTGTGCCTTAAACACTAAGTTCGTGCATCGTGCCTTAAGCCTATGCGACACCACCGCCCAAGTCATACTCTATATGACGGGCCTTGAGACTGTAAGACTATGTGGATACACCCAACCGTAGAACTCGTAGGGTCGTGCTTGCTACTGTAGGTCCTAAAAAAATTAAGTTGCATCAATCAACAAAGTCAAAGAATCAAGATACATATCATTCAAATAAACTGCACAGACAATGGATTGCGCAGCTCTCAGATTGCGCATGCCAGACTGCGCATACATCCGATTGCGCAAGGCTGACATGGCACGAGTCATCATTACCTGACAACCAAATCAGATCTCTGACAACTGACAGCACGGATATCAAGGAGACTGTTCGTTTATCGTGCCACATAACGCTCGAGGAGGACTGACAGCTGGCAGCGCGATCCATTTCTGCGCAGTTTAATCCTGCGCAAACCAAAGCCTGCGTAAACCAAGTCGGCGCAATCTAAAGTCTGTGCAGTTCAATGTGCGCTTTCTATCAACACAACTGATAAAGTACACGTGACATTCATGCCATCAATTGTTCATTTCGTGGCCACTGCCTATGCACGATCATGCGCATTTCAATCAAATGATGCCATGTGTCCCAGACAGTTAACCCATGATCCAGCAACTGTCTGCGCAGTCCAGTGCTGCACAAACCAATTGCTGCGCAAACCATCATGCACAGTCCAGAGTAACTAAAAGTTAGTTATTTCTCAGAACTCTATAAATAGAGTTTCAAGTCTTCATTCAAGGGGATCACGAATCAAATATCAGAAATCAGAGAGTTCAGGAGTTCTTGCCCAAGTGCTGCTGTATTCTTCCGAGGCTTTTGCCTTCGACTTCCGAGGCTTTCTGCCTTCAATTTTCCAAAGTTGTCTTTGACTTCCGAGGCTTCGTCTTCAGAGTTCACATCGTCCAAGGGATAAAGCAATCGTCATCTAGATTGGATTCCTAAAGTTGTACCATTCCCAGAATTCAAATTGTAATCTTTTACAAAGTTTGTATCAATAAAGTTTTATACTTTTGTTTTTGCAAACAAAATGGCGACTCTGCTGGGGACGACTTTCTCCTCCGACGAGGAAGTGACAACTCAATGTGACACAGCGTCTATCGAAAAGACGCAGAAGACACTGGTTGTGAAGATCAACCAGACAGCCTATGAATCCATGATCAACTCCAAGACCACTCCTCGCACTACAACTACTGCTGCCACAAGCAAAGTGTGCTCAAAGTGGGTCCCAAAGACTGCTGCGCATTCTGTTAGCCAGCAAATCTCCCGCGTAATCTGCCAGCAAGTCTGCTGCGCAGTTCAGTGCTTCTGTTACCAAATCCAGTACACAATCTGTCTCTGCCACTGTTGCACAGTCTGCTATGGCCAGTACACAAAAGACTTCATATGCTGCCATGACTAAGTATAAAACTCCTATGCCTCTGGCGCAATTGGCTGCTAAACTTCCTGCACAAAATAACATTCTAGCAACCAGAGTGCAATCTAAGCACTCTGTGGCAAGAACTCCTGTGCAAAGTATTCCTGCGCAATCTAAGAATGACAGCCTTTTGGCTAAACTCTCTTCTTCTCATAACAAAGGAAAAGATTCTGCTCCTCTTCCCAAACACCCTATTGCCCCTGCGCAATCCACTGGGGGTGGTCCTTTGGCTATTCCTCTTTCTCTTCAAAACAAAGGAAAAGGCCCGTTGGTCTTTTCTCAAACTTCCTTGTCTCATGACTTGGAAGACAATAGAGGGAAACGCTCTTTAGCTAATCCTCCTTCACAAAACAAAGGAAAAGGCCCTTTGGTCTTTTCTCAATCTTCTTTAGTTTTTACCGAAGAAGATCAATCTGAACGTGCCTTGGCACCAATCAGTACTAGAACTCTTTCAAACAGGATTCTTCTTTCCTTTATGATAAGAGAACTTGTACTGACCAAAGAGGTATTCTGCCTACCCCGGTAGCAGAATTCCAGGACCTCCCAACTCTCAAGATTTCCCGTTCCAGACAGGGAAAACTGTTAGTGTCTCAAACAGAAACCCCAGAGGGTGAATTTGCTGATCTCAGAACTTATCTTAGCAGACCTACTTCGGTGAAACGCAAACAACCAATGCCGAAGATCAAACATCATCAGAAACAAATCTCCAAGGTCAAAAATCCCGACACTTATGCCAATGAAGTGAGCACTTTCCTATATACTCAAGGGACTAAACATTTGAAAAATCGGAATCATGTTCCGAATGTTATCAAAGAACAGATCCCTCAGAGTTTTCCTCGTCCTGTTGCTATTCCCGATCTTCGAGAACATCTCAGACAAAAGCGGGATACCATCTCAACACCTCCAGTTCAACCATCTGATCATCACTGCAATCACAAAGTCATCATTCAATGTTGTTGTCAAACAACAAAACGATCTGTCTTCGATCGTTTGACTTTTGCTAAAACTGAACCTATGTCAGATGAAGATGAAGTCTTGTATGCTTCTGTTAACATGACTTCCCGAGACATTGAGGGTAAAAGATGCTCTAAGCACGGTAGACTCCGTAAACCAAGCCAACGGTATTTAGAATTACTCCAAGAATCCTCTGAAGGAGTATTTCGACATACCCGTTCCCAAAGCCGAAATACAATCGGTCAAAGGAATCTTCCTCAAGATTCTTCAGGTTATCTTCCTGTTTCTCATTCAGGAGATGACTCTTTCTCTGACTACGATGCATATAGTGAAAGCTCTGAACAGACAGTGTCTTCCACTGTACCAAGAGAAGTGACAGCTTATGTTGTCACTGATGATCCAGATGCTTCAACTTCTGCAAATCAAGAACAGCGAATCGCCGCACTTGAAGACAAGCTAAAAACCATGGCTGAAATGGTTGCTAATAAGCATTCTATCATTGTAGCACAACATGCTACACCACCTACCGTACTACCTGCAAATCCTAAAATCATAGCATCATCAGTACCTGTCAATGCTGGATTGGGGGTAGCACCTACTCAAATACCTCCTGTACAGGTTCAAACTACACCAAGTCAATCAGGAGCGGGGGGTAGTACTTACAATGCCATTCCTCCTCCTATTATTCTAACTCAACCTGCTCCTTCTTCGTCATCAGAAGATGCCAACGAAGCTGTCAAACTCTTGCGAACTCAGTTCGAAGCCTTTAAAGAGAAAGACAACTTACAAAGATTAGGAATCAAGCAGCCCTATCCAGTTGAATGGAAGGAAGTCCCGTTCCCACTGAAGTACAAAATTCCAACAATCTCCTTGTTCGATGGCAGTACTTCTCCTAGTCAATCCATCAATCATTTTGAGGTAATGACCGTTCAACTCCAGCCAAATGACGCTCTTCTTACCAGAGTGTTCGTCGGTTGCTTAGCCGGCGTAGCATATGACTGGTATAAAAGTTTGCCCGATAGTTGTATCACTTCCTTTTTATGTCTCAAACAAATCTTCTTAGAACGGTTCTATGAAGGATTCAATGATATGACTATGTCGACTCTCAACAAAATCAAACAGAAACATAATAAAACTGCTGAGAGCTTTATCGAACGGTTCCGCCGTGAAGCCTTGAAAATTCCTCCTGGGACTCCAGCTGCTGTCACTATTGATACTTGTAAGGCAAATCTATTGCCTATTATCAGTATGTGGACGGGATCTACCCAGTTTCAAGATTGGCCTTCATTCATTGTCAACGCCAAAGCTGCAGAAGTAAGTGCCGAGAAGTTCAAACAATTGGGGGTACAAATGTCTAACCCTGATCGGGATGAACACCAGACATCAAGTGGCGGCAATCGCCAGAACAATCGCAAAGCAAAAGAAACTTTAAACATTAATTTGAACAAAAACAAAGAATCTTTAGCTGTCAATGTGGCTCCGCCTACATCCACTCCTATTCCTTCTGCACCTCCACCGAGGGAACCTCGTCCGAAAGTAGAATATTCCTTCGACGAGAATGACACTGCAAGCATCTTTGAGTGTTTACTCAAAAGCAATAAAATTCAACTTCCGGACCCAAAGAAACCTGATGAAGTCGGTAAGACAGATCATCCTAAATATTGTGTCTATCACAGGTTCATTGGACATCCCACTCGAGCATGCTATGTGCTCAAGGGCAAAATTCAGGAGCTTGTCAATGCTGGTGTAGTTACTCTGCAGCAAGATGAGAAGACTGTTACTGCGAACATGGTTTCAGTCCAGTTTGGGAACTTCCCTCCACAGATGGTACAGCACGGTGTCATTCCAATCCCCAAAGCTACTCTTAAGATTGAAAATCTCCCACTTCCACCAAATGAAGGTCTTGTTCTCTTGTCTCTTGACAACGGTGAAATTATATGGATCCATCCCGATCTTGCTCCGGAATTCGAAGTGTCCTCTTCTTCCAAGAAGAAAGCTCGTTCTAAAGGCAAAACCAAAATTTGCAACATGGTGTCTTTTGATCCCATAGTTGACGAAGAGATTCTGTTAGGCACCAGATCAGGAAAAGCCTATTTGAAAGATTATTCTGAAGGTCAAGAGAATCCTGCTTCTTCTTCTGAACCTGCTCTAGTACAACCTGTTTCCACTGAAGAGATCCCTTCTACATCTTCACCAGCTGTAGTGCATATTCCTCCCAAGCCGGTGGTTGCTGACAAAGGCAAGCAACAAGTCCGCTTTGATAAGCCCCTGAAGAAGTCATCTCCTACAGGACTTGAAAAGCCATATAACTTTGATATATTGGCTCAACTGGCCAATACACCGGCTAGACTATCAATCTTCGAGCTCTTGCGTCTTTCTAAAGAGACTCGAGAAACTCTAAGTGAAGCTCTGATACAGGCTGAAACTTGCTTAACTCTGCTCAAAAAGCCGGAATCAGAACCAGTCTCTTGCCATCACTGTCATAGTGTTTTGGAATTAATTCCAAATATTACTTTCACTCAGGATGATATGCTGCTGGAAGATAATAGACATGATCGTCCTCTCTACTATACAGGATATGTTGATTCGATGAAGGTCGATCGTATCCTGATAGATCCAGGGTCTGCACTTAGCATCATGCCAAAGACAATGCTAGATGCGTTGAAGATACCAGTGCATAGTCTTTCGAGCACAATTACTACTATCTTGGGATTTAACCAAGGAAAAAGTGAACCTTTGGACAAGATCCGCTTAAAACTTCAAATAGGCAATCTTCGCACAAAGGTGACTTTTTATATCATTGACAATCATGGTTGTTCTTACAACGCTCTTCTGGGAAGACCACTCCTCCATGAACACAATGTTATTCCCTCAACTCTTCATCAATGCTTTAAATACGTCGATGATAAAGGACAAGTTCATAAAGAAGTTGCAGACCTTTATCCTTTCAAAGGCGTTAAAGCATATTGCAACGATGCTCTATGTACAAGGAGGAATTTATGAAAGTGGTATTGGCCATGGATACTGAAGAAGATCAAAAAGCAATGCCCAATGATACTCTCATCATACCTGTCAAAGGGCGTGTTTCTCATCCTCAGTCTTCTAAACCACTGGCTATTCACTTGCCGGTTCAGGAAAAATCAGTTGATATTGATCAAAATCAAAGGGAGCTCACCTCTTCTGAGCCACTTGTTATTGATTTACGTCGTAACAAGGACAAAAAGCAGCTCACTTCTTCTGAGCCACTTGTTGTTGATTTAACTCGCAACAAAGAAAAAAGGGAGCTCGTCTCTTCTGAGCCACTTGTTATTGACCTTCGTCGTAACAAGCCTCCTCCACGTTTTTCTTCTCCCCCTCTTGTAATCAATCTGACCAAGCCTGTTAAGGCTAAAGGTCCTGATGTAAATACAGATGTAAATATCAATGAAAAAGCATCTACTTTCCAGTATATTGATGTTATTTATCATACTAAATATTATTTGGATATGTTAGATAGCTTTCAGTCATTTACAATAGGAGTTGTACAATCTCTTCAAACAGAAGTTTCATGTGAACATCCAAAAGATTCATATCGTATTGTTCCTGCTCGCAAGAAAGGCGAAAGTCCAATACTTTTTAGTAAAAGACCGGAACAAAAATTTAGCTACACGGATGATAGCAAAGTTAACGACACGGGACATCTTCAATTTCGTCGTTACAGTCAACAATCAAAAGACATCGTCCGAAAAATGGGTTACGACTTCAAAAGCGGCCTTAACTATGGTAAGGGTAGACGAACTCCCATTCGTACAACTGTTCCAAAAGGAAAGTCAGAAATGTATTACAGCAGGGCCAAAAGAGGTCTCGGATATGCTTCTCCTCCGATGTTATCCCCAGTAGTTTCTGATTCTGATAGTGAGAAACGTTCTAACTCTTCTGATTCCAGATCATGGGATTCTGATACCAGCGTTGGTGAAGTCCATCGTGTAATCGTATCTTCTAATATGGTCTCCGCTGAACTTCCGGAAGGATATGATGAGGATATTGAAGAAAGTCCTGAAACAGATCCTTGGACTCAACAGATGGATAATCAGTAGGTGCTTCGATTTGATCAAAGAGAACCTCCTACCGAAGATCAATTAATTCAAGTTGATGTAGGAGAAAGTGAGTCACCTCGTCCAATCTTTATTAGCAAGAATCTTCCAGAAGCAGCTAAGCAAGAGTTGATTCTTCTCATTAAAGAATACATTGACGTCTTTGCTTGGAGTTATGAGGACATGCCAGGTTTAGATCCCAAGATTGCTACTCACAAGCTGAACATTCTTTCTAATGCTAAACCAGTCAAACAGCAACAAAGGCGATTTAAGCCTGAAATGATGGACGCAATCGATGATGAAGTCAAGAAGCTTATCGCATGTGGCTTTATTCGAGAAGAACAACATCCTGATTGGGTAGCCAATATTGTTCCAGTCCTGAAGAAAACTGGCAAAGTTCGAGTCTGCATCGACTTCAGAGATCTTAATGAAGCATGTCTGAAAGATGAATTTTCTCTTCCTATCACGGACGTGATGATTGACAATACTTGTGGGTTCGAACGAATATCTTTTATGGATGGATTCTCTGGATATAATCAGATCAAAATGAATCCCGAAGATGAAAAGCACACATCTTTCCGTACTCCTCGAGGAGTCTATTATTACACAGTAATGCCATTTGGTCTCAAGAACGCTGGTACAACTTACCAACGAGCCATGAGTACCATTTTCAGAGAACATCTTCGTAAAACCGTTGAATGTTATGTCGATGATATTGCTGTCAAAAGTCGTCTAAAAGAAGATTATATCCAAGATCTGAGAACAATCTTCAATCTCATGCGTCAACATCAGCTCAAGATGAATCCCACCAAGTCATTTTTGGGTGTCTCTAGTGGCAAATTTTTCGACTTCGTCATTACCTCTAAGGGTATACACGTGGATCCCGAGAAGATCAAAGCCATTCAAGAGATACGTCCTCCACGCAACCTAAAAGAGCTACGAGGATTCCAAGACCGACTTGCGTACATCAGGCGATTCATCTCGAACTTGTCTGGACGCTGTAGACCATTCACTCAACTTATGAAGAAGGGTGTATCTTTTATTTGGACTGAAGAATGTCAACAAGCATTTGACGACATCAAACGATATCTTATGAACCCACCTGTTTTGGTGCCACCAATCTCGGGTATTCCATTCTTAATGTATGTTTGCGCTATGGACCATTCATTGGGTGCTTTACTCGCCCAAAAGAACAAAGAAGGTCACGAACAGGCCATTTATTACCTCAGTCGTACTATGATTGGTGCTGAACACCGTTATAGTCCGGTTGAAAAAGAATGCCTAGCCCTTATGTTTGTCGTTCAAAAGACGAGGCATTACATCATTGGTCAAACCATTCATGTCATATCCCGAGTCAATCCTCTTCGGGTACTGATGAAGAAGCCTAGCACACTCAACTCTCGGCTTGCTACATGGGCCATCCTTTTACCTCAATATGACATGGTGTATGTCCCTCAAAAGTCTGTTAAAGGTCAAGCATTGGCAGATTTCTTAGCGGCTCATCCTGTACCGGAAACATCCAAGCTTTATGATGAAATTCCAGATGAGACGTTAGAAATCAACTTGATCTCTGAAGAATTTCCAACTTGGCGTCTATTCTTTGACGGAGCATCTAGAATTGGACCCAATGGGGCTATTGTAGCAGGAGTTGGAGTTGTTCTCGTTTCTCCAGACGGATCAACTATCCAAAGAGCTTACTCTCTAGACGAATCCTGTTCCAATAATGTAGCAGAGTATAATGCTCTACTCATTGGTCTCCAATTAGCTAAGCAATTGAACGTCGAGTATCTCGAAGTTTATGGCGATTCTAAGTTGGTTGTTAACCAGGTTAGAGGAACTTATGAAGTCCGTCATCAAGATCTGGTACCTTACTTTGAGGCAGCAATCAACATGGCTACATCGTTCAAAGCTTTCTTTATTGAATATGTACGTCGAGCTTGTAACACTGAAGCAGATGCCTTAGCCAATCTTGCAGCAGTCTTAGCTGTCCCCATCCGAAGACAACAAGTAGTGGTTATTTCTAATCGAGAATTGTTTTGCGTAGAAAATAATCGTAACATTGAGTTCAGTAATTTTGCTGAAATTAATGTTATCAATGAAGATTGGAGAACTCCTTTCATCGACTTCGTGGTTCACGACATACTCCCCGAAGATCCTAAAGAAGCTACAAGTATCTGACGACGATCTCTACGATTCTATTATAATTAAACCAATAAGACTCTCTATCGACGGACTTATGACGGTCTTCTTCTATGCTGTTTAGCTGGTGATGAAGCAAAACAGGTATTACGTGAAGCTCACGATGGTGTCTGTGGAGCACATCAGTCCGGTCCTAAGCTGCAGGATCGTATTCGAAGAATGGGGTACTACTGGCCCTCTATGGTATCAGATGCCATCGAATATACAAGGAAATGTCGAGCCTATCAAATCCATGCAGACTTCATTCATCAACCTTCAGAATTTCTACATCCGACAGCTGCTTCCTGGCCTTTCGAAGCTTGGGGTATGGATGTCATAGGTCCTATTAATCCCCCTTCTTCTAGAGGACATCGATTCATCTTAGCAATAACAGACTACTTTTCTAAGTGGGCTGAAGCTATACCCTTGGCTGAAGTCAAGACCAGTAGAGTTATCAACTTCGTCAAGCATCATATCATTTATCGATTTGGTGTCCCTCGACAAATTATTCATGATAACGGACCGCAATTTATCAGCCAAAAATTTACCCGATTCTGTGATGATCACCGGATTGATAATGTCGCTTCGACTACCTACAATCCTGCTGCTAACGGTTTAGCCGAAGCTTTTAACAAAACCATTATCAAGCTTCTCAAAAAGTTTGTGTCTACTAACAAACGGAATTGGAGTAAAAAGCTTGGCGAATGTTTATGGGCATACCGAACTACGGTCCGTAATCCTACGGGTTTTACACCTTTCTTTCTGGTATATGGCTGTGAAGCTGTTCTTCCTTTGGAACTTCAAATTCCTTCTTTAAGGATTGTCATTGCTAACGAGCTCACTACAGAGAATAATGACCTTCTTCGACTTCAAGAATTGGAGGCACTTGATGAAAAACGATTAATGGCTCAGCAACATATTGAGCTATATCAAGCCCGTATCTCAAAGACTTTCAATCGTAAGGTAAAGGTCAGAGCCTTTCAGCAAGGAGAACTTGTTTTAACGGTCAGACGTCCTATGACTATAACGCATATGAGCAAAGGCAAATTCGACGCAAAGTGGGAAGGTCCATACGTTGTGAGCAAAATCTTCTCAAATGGAGCATATCAACTCTCAGAACTGGATGGACGAACTGCAATGATGCCTATCAATGGCAAGTTCCTTAAAAAATATTATGTATAAATATAAATGTTTGTAAATCATCAGACAAGTTCATGTTTGTAAATAAAATTTTATTCAATCATGAATGATAGTACATGATATTAAGGAAGATCACTATCAACTTTCTCTATATTTGGACGCGAACCACTACCGTCCTTTTCAAAAACACGGTCAGCAAAAGAGCCGAAAACTTCTTTGCTGGAGCCCACGAGGAACTTGCAGGCAGCCATCCTCATGGCTTCTTCTTCTTCAGTCCTTCCTGGTTCAAGCAGAAAGTCCAGGATGTCTCTCGGTGGCTTGGGTGCAGATGAACCTTCGCCTACTTCTGCTTCTTTTGGCTGAACTGGATCGACAAGACGTTCTTTAACGTCTTCTTCGACCTTTGGAGCGAGCTCAGTTTTCTTGAGTGCGTCTTCAGATGATATTTTTATGTTGAAAAGTGAAAGTGCTCATTCCAGTCAGATTTCTGTTTTATTTATAGACAGAGATTTTTCAAACAACGAAGTGACACATTCATCCGACGGTTCATCCGTTCAATTAATTCATCCGACGGTTCATCCGTTCATTTAATTCATTTGACGGTTCATCCGTTCATTCATCATCCCTTGACGGTTCGTCCGTTCATTACATTCATCCGATGGTTCACCCATTCACACTCATCTGACGGTTCACCCGTTTATTCATTATTATTTGACAGTTTATCTGTTCGTTTTATCAATTGACGGTTTTGTCTGTTAATCTCACATCCATACCAGCAACTTGTCGTTTTCGATTAAGTTGTCAAGTGAAATAATAGTATTCACTATATTCTGCCACGTCCATATTACCTCTGAGCAGATATATTGAATATAATTATTTTCTACAAGAAATATATCATGTCTTGTACCTCTGAATATATTTTTTATCTCTATTATTTATATCTAAATAAGATATACAATAGATAAGAGAGCCACAACAAAATGTCTTTTATTCATCAAAATATGAGGCATTACAAGAAACACATCTACGACAAAAGATATAAAAAGTTCTATTGAGAAGGAGGAATGATCAAGTTATCAATCTGCTGCTTCAAAGTCTGCAGCTCTTCTTCATGAGTAGATGTTACCCTCCTTCTAGCCTCTTCCATTCCAGTCTCTTCATTAAAGACGGGCATCTCTACAGTTCGACGGGTGATTTCAGCACCATGAGTAGCATCGTACTCAGCTTTCTCTTGAATCAAGGCGTTGAATTGATCAATTACAAGTTGATGATTAATAGTTTCTTCTTCCAATTCTTATTGGAGACGAATAATTTCTGCTCACAGTTCAGCAGTTCTCTGCCCCTTTCTTTCAGCCATCAAAGTTATTGATTCAAGCTTGGAATTGTATTCAGCGAATTTTGCGGAATAAGCCTCCAAAAGATTTTGAAGATTCATCCTTTCCATATCAGCAGCTTGGGCCATTCTCTCGAACTCAGCTTGAACTAGGGATTCTATTTCTTCCTGTTTGAGTTCCTTATATTTCTTTATGGAGATTTCTAACTCATCCAGTATATGCTCAAGGAGAGTAGCTTGAGCTTTATCACCTTGTTCCCTTACAGCCCTCACTAAAAGAGAAGTCGGGTTTCGGACCATGAAAAAATCAGCTCCCTCTTTGTCTATTATTTTGTTAACAAGGGGTCTCAGCGACTCAAAGAAACATCTGGTAAATGATTGCACAACTTGTTGGTTAATTGCCAGAGTTCCAGGAGTCGCAGCTACTCCCGTTGAAGATGAAGCAGCAGGATGCTCAATCCGTTGTGTCTGGATGACAGGCTCTTTAAACAAGGGAGCCAGAGTGGAGCCATTCGCCCCTCCTGTTTGTTCCTCTGCAAAAGTTAAATTGTCAGTCATTTGTCAAAAAAATCAGGAAGATTAAATAAAGACAGTCCTACCTTGGTTCAATCCAGCAATAGGGTTATCCCCTACAGGAATAGACTCCTGCTGAGCAAAAGTCACTTCAGCCGCAATAGCTTGGCTACTGCCCGCCTCTGAACCACAAGATAGATGATGACTACTACTAACGACCACCGTTGTTACGGGCACTATAGCCAAGTCAATAGGAGGTGTTAGAAGAGTCTCACGATCTACAGAAAATACAAATATATTAGCTATCGATCTATTCTAAAAAAGATTGCTAATTTCATTTTATACCTTGAGGATCAATGACAGGAGTTTCTTCTGGAGCTTTGTCGTCTGCTGTTTCTTCTGGAGATATTTCTATCTCAGCATCCTTTTTAGGATCTAATGTATCAGCAACTTTTTCTGAAGACGCCTCCACTTCAATATCCTTTTTAGGATCGGAAGCATCATCGGCAGTAGTAGGAGATGGGTGCACTTCATCATCCGTTTCAAGATCTTGTATGTATTCGTCAACATTCTCAGATGAAGAACTTTCCTCATCCTCGTCTTCTTCTTCTGCTACCTTCTCGCTGGTAGTTGCAGCCTGGTCACCATAGTCTTCTAGAGGACTGTAAATACAATCTTCTAAAGCTGTGATTACTTCGCGATCTTCTTCTTCGCGAAGGGTTCTTGGAGTAGGTGGAAGGGTAATAATCTGTAGCTGCGCTTTTTGCACTTCTTCCGCAGTATTTTCTCTAGGCTCTTCGGCCTCAGTTTCAAGAGCAGGATTTGTCCTTTGCTCAACATCCTCTCTATGATCAGGACTCGGAGTTCTATTCCTAGGCTCTGAAACAGGAGTAGGAGATGGCAAAGTTAATCCAGCGGCAGCATCCCTCACCATTGCGGACAAAGCTCGATTCTTTCTCTGAGCCAACTTCTTTCTTTTCAATGGCCTATCAGGGCTCTCTATATTGACAGTTTCAATCTGTTTTTGAATGGAGGTTGGTGTTGTAGCCTCTTCTGGTTGAGTTGACCCGGCCAGTTGCCGAGATTTAGATCGTGTAGTGATTCTTTCAGAAGAATGTTCTAAAATTAACTTCTTCTTTGCTGCTGCAGCAGGAGGCTCCTCTCTTCTCTTCCTCTTTGCAGGAGATTTACCTACTTTCAAAGAAATACGTATTGCTGCATTTACTTCTTGAGGGAACATCATATTGTAGAAGCATGGAATTTCACAACCAGAAAGCCCATGCGCCAGGCATTATATGCGCCAGAACTCAGACAGCTAATCGAATAAGCCATAGAAATTCGAAAAAGGACTTTTTATTTTATATATAAAAGTCTATTACATGTCTAGAAAAGATGGTACAAAGGAGAATTTTTACAAAGGAAGGATCCTAGATCTACATCCAGCAACCACCATGCGCCTTCCAGATAGGCGCAGCAACCACCATGCGCCTTCCGATAGGCGCAGCAGTTACCATGTGCTGTCAGCCAGGCGCAGCAGATGTCATGCGCCTCCAGCCAGGCGCATCCTACCATCTCTTCAGCAGCTCAGTTATGTGCATCCCTTCAGCAGCTCAGTTATGTACAACTCTTCCAACCAGGCTCACCTGGCCGAGCAGAGCCCAGTTATGTGTCGCTCTTCCAGCCAGGCTCGCCTGATAAGTGCTTCGCCAAGCAAAGCATTTAACCCTCTGGCTGGAACCAAGGAAGAGAAGAGCACCGCAAATGCTGTGGCCAGGGGAGGCTTCGAAAGAGCCTCCAAAGGCGAAGGAAGACCGTGATCGAAACCGCGGCTAAAGGAGCAGCTTTCAACACAACCAGAGTGGGCAACACCCACTTTGAAGGAAGAAAGAGCCTAGCACCGCCATTCCGATCTACGGCTCTTCCGGAATAACGGAGACGAGGCCCGAACATCCTTATCTTTGGATGCAACAGGCACCTTCCGCCTACCTCAGAAGCCCTCGACTCCGTCTTTTGGATGTAATAGTCACTTTCAAGAGCATCGAAGACAACACGACGTCACATCTTCACCCTTGGGAGCACTTCGTCAACAGAATGCACCCACATATCCAAGTTCATGTCGGAAGTACGTGAGGGAATGAGGAGCAAGCCTTCTCTCCATGCCACTATTTATAGGCCGGGCAAATCAAACCCACGCGCCAAGTGGTTGACTCTCCGAATTCTGTGCAATAAATTTGCATTAAATGGATGAACCGGACGCCTCGAATTCAGCCAAACGGCTATTTATAGCATTCGAGGAGCGAGACAGTCGCGTTATTAAAGGACATGTCGGATGCGCCAGCCAAACGACGCATCACACGGACGCGCCCTCCTGCATCAGGCGCATCACACAGACGCGCCCTACAGTACCCGGCGCATCACAGAGGATGCGCCCTCACATCTCCATGCCAAGTGGAACACTAACCAATGTGCCCACTCAGCTGTCCATCGAACGTCACAAACATTAAATACTGAACTGACACTAGAGTTGGCAGCTCGCTTCCCAAAGTCTGAACAGTTGACAGCTTTTTCAGAGAACGAAGCGTCGGCAACGTCAGCATCATCATGACTCCGACGGCTACTGCCACGTGGCCATCCGCATGCTCCTCTACGGCCATGCGTCCAAACCCGCATGCGCCTCTACGGCCATGCATCCAAACCAGCATGCACCTCAAAAGCCATGCGCCTCAGACCCTTCACTGATCCCTAAAGACAGAAGAAGAGTCTCCAGTTGAAGCTTTGCATGCGCCTCAAAAGCCATGCGCCCCAGACTGATCTCTGATCCCGAAAAACAGAAGGAAGGTCACCTGCATGCGCCTCAAAAGCCATGCGCCCTAAATGGTTTATAACTCCTAAAGGTTATGAGCCGCAGTCTCCTCCTGCGCCCAGATCCAAGGCGCAGCTCACCGGATCACTGCCCCCTCCAAATCCGAGATCTTCGAGCCATGGGTCGATGACACGTGTCCTTTGACTCAACTCGTCCAAGATTTCAGCAACAGAAAGATCTTCTCCTCTGCTACGTGCCGGCTCACAACAGCAGTATGAAGAGTTCAACCTCCCAATCAGGGCGCATCATCCATGCGCCCCCATCAGCAACTTCCACGTGGCGTCCCCATGCACCGGCGCATCCTACATATGCGCGCATGAGCAGCCAACCTGTCCAGCTATAAATAGAGGGATCATTTCCTTCTCACATATACGGACAACAGACAGAATCCACAACGAACATACAAGAGAGGCAGATACAGACACTCAACGTCTTCCTCCTCTCAGCAAGCTCCAGCACCCAGAGCAATCCACGCCTTCAGAGAACCGATAATCGTCGTCAGCCGGTCAACGGAGTCAACGCATTACCACTCGCTCCATTGGCACTAAGGACCCAGCTTAAACAAAAGTGTACTCCTAGGACTACGTCTAAGTCCTACATTGTAACACTGTTCTGTTTGTATTAAAGTTTTCAATCAAATAATTTTAATGGCAAACAAGCTGGCGACTCTGCTGGGGACTTCTTTCTTCTCTTCCGAGAAAGTCGTGTTACAGGCCGACGACGTGAAGGTGGGCTCCTCCCACAAGACGCTGGTCGTGCGCCTCAATCAACAGGCGTACGAGGAGTTCATTTCTGAAGGAAGTGCGAGTCCTTCGAAGCGGCTACCAAAGCCGAAGAAGACCCGCACGGCCTGGGTGCGCAAAGTCGACGCCTCGGGCACCACCACTGAAGGGGATGCAGCAATCCAGCCTTCCCTTCCTGCTGACGTTCTCAGCAACCAAGGTGCGCCCGCCGATGCAGCGCATCTCTTGGGGAAGCGTGCGGCCGACCACGTTCCCCAGCCATCTCCCTCTCAGGCGAGAAAGATACGTCGATGGAGCAGGGGCGCAGCCAATGCCCCGCGCATCACCTCTGATGCGCCACAAAAAGCCTCTGTCTTTGACAGACTCACTCGCTGTAATGGCGAAGAGAATTTGGATGCTGAGTACTATGCGCCCCAGCGGGCTGGTACGAAGAAATCCAAGGCGGCACTGGCCATGCGCCACAAACGTGCTATGCCAGCAGCCGGCCAGAGGCACGCGCTCGTCATCACGTGTGCTGCCGATGGCAAGCTATACAAGGTTGACTCAAGTGCTTCTGCACTAACAACGAGTCGATCTTCAAAGTCCTTATCTCGCTTGGGCGCATCTACTGCGTGCACAACCAAGTCGAGAGAGGCAAACTCAGTGGTCTTGAACTCCCGCGCCTCCTCTGGTTGTGCGTTTGAGGTCCGTTCAAGTCACTTCAAATATTGTGGTTCCCCCACTACTGATCGTGATGCCTGCTTGGTATTAGATCAGGGGGCGCAGCACTCACCTGACCACCCCGGCGTTTGGCCTTGCCATACGTCTGAAGGGGGTGTGAAGGCACCACTCTCCTCCAATGACCTGCGCAACGTGATCACTCACAAGCGTCGGTCAGGAGAGTCGACCAACAAGCACGATGCGCCACTCACGGGGCATACTTGTGCGGTGGTCACCATCAACTGCTGTTGCAAGACGACAGCTCCACCAAGACAGTCGGTCTTCCAACGACTGCAATCATCGACACCTCTCCGACGTCGCCTTGGGACAAAGGTGTCAGCTGAAGAGGAGCCAAAGGTTGCTTCATGCAACGTAGTCTCCAACTCCTCATCAATCTGGAAGACGACTGCCAATTCCTCGTCTTCATCCAAAAGCCAGTCGAGGAAAACCAAGGCAGCTGTCTCGACCTCTGGAGTGTTTGAAGGCACTCGGTCGAGGAAGAAGTCCTTGGAGGAAGCTGGGGGTAGCCAGACCCTTGTTGAGCCTCCTTCCGAAGACGAAGATGTCCAAAGCACAGCTGCGGCGGATCTTCATCATCAAGGCGAGATTACTCTCCCTGAAGCCCCTCAAAATGAGGATGTCCTCCAGGACACTGCCGGGGGTAGTTCTGGAAATGAAGAGGTCCTTCAAGACGGAGCTGAGGGCAAGCAGATCCTTGCAGATACACCTATTGAAGATGAACTCCAGAATGCGGCTGGGGGTGGCCAAACACCAGGAGAAGTAACTCCCCCGCATGAGAGTGAGGCCGAAAGCGAAGCCTCAACCAATCCATCCACTCCTGGCCGTGTCAGGACAGTATACATGGCTGGAGATGATTACGAGTCTGATGCGCCGTCACAGGACATAGTCCAGTGCATAGACTCATTGGAGGGGGGACTCAAAACCCTCTCTGCCTCAATGCAAGCACTGACTCAAGCAGTGTTTGAGATGCGGTCGGCCTTGATCAGGACACCTTCAACTGGTCCTGACCCAGGAGTTAATGGGGAGTCGAGTGTGCACCTCCAACGGGCGCCCTCGGATACAGAAGCACCTCGGACCTCGGAGCCCTCAAACGCTCCAATCCAGATGGTACCTCCTTTTCCGACTCCTAGCTCTATGGAGGATGTGGTCGAAATGATCAAAGACCTGCGGGAGCGCTTCGAGTCCAAGAACAGGCAAGAGGAACGCCAAAAAATGGGCATTCCCCAGCCTTATCCCCTCGAATGGAACAAGGTGGTTTATCCCCCAAAGTATAAACCGCAAACACTCACCCCATACGACGGGAAGGACTCTCCGCGACGGTACCTGACGTACTTCCAGTCACAGACAGGGCATCTTCCGAAGGAGGACGCGCTCCTCACCAGTATCTTTGTCGGGGCCCTGAAAGGAGTGGCGTATGACTGGTACTGCAGCCTCCCCGACAATTCTATATCGTCCTTCGACGACCTGACACGCCTCTTCCTCGACCGCTTCTACGACGGCAGGAAGGACATGACGATGGCGTCTCTCATAGAGATACGTCAGAAGGAGAAGGAAACGGTTCGGGCGTTCATCGAACCTTTCCGACAGGCTTGCTTCAGGCTACCTCCAGGCATGCCAGAACATGCGCTCCTCTCCACTTGCAGCATGAACATGTTGCCTGCAGTATAGCTCTGGCTCAACTCTACTCCCCCTCCTGACTGGAGCTCCCTGATCATCAAAGCTGAAGCTGCAGAAAAGAAGGCGGCCAATGCACGTCTTCTGGGTGTCAGCTTCCCCGCCTTTGACGATAAGGGGAAAAAGTCCGCAGCTAACAGCTCCGGACGAGAAGCAAAGGGGAAACAGGCATTGACTGTTAATGCCTCAAAAGGCGCATCTGCGTCTACTCAGAAGCCTCCACTGGCACCGAGACCCAAGGAGGTTTATTCATTCAATGATGACGACACCCTGTAACTTTTCGAGATACTGAAGCAGGGTGACAAGATCAAGTTACCGGACCCAAAGCGGCCCGATGAAGTTGGGAAAGTGGACAACCCAAGGTACTGCCACTACCATCGGTTTGTCGGACACCCGACCAAGGACTGCTACGTCCTCAAAAATTACATCCAGCGCATGATCAATGCGGATGTAATCTCCGTCGACTATGAAGAGAAGACGGTGTCGGCCAATCTGGTTTCGCTTCAGTTCGGCACCTTGCCGCCAACTACCACACAAGATGGCGTTGTCCCCATCCCTAAGGCGACAATGGAGGTGGTAAACTTACCACCTACTCGTGACAATGTGAGTGGACTCATCCCGCTCACCATATCTCGAGGAGAGGTCCTCTGGGTTCACCCCGACCTCGTCTCCGAGGTGACTCAATCGGAGGTACGCTCTACCTCCAAATCAAAAGGCAGGAAGATCAAGTCTTGCCGCACAGTCTCTTCTTCAATAGAAGAGGCACTTCCAGTACAAACCCGTGCACAACAGAGCTTCCAATCCGGCGAAGCCGCCGCCGAGGTGGTGCCTCCTAGCACCATCCCTGAAGAGGGTCCATCTAAGCCCTCAGCAGCCAATAAGCAGAAGCAGGTGGAGGCCCGTTTTGACAGACCTCTACGGAAGGAGAATGCTTCGGGGCTGTCCAAGCCTCACAACTTCGACATTCTGGCACAATTAGCCAGTACACCTGCGCGCCTGTCTTTGTTCGAGCTCCTGCGTCTTTCTAAAGATTCCCGGGAAGCCCTCTGCGAAGCTCTGAAGGACGCTGAATCCTTTCTCAGTCAGGTCAAGCAGCCTGAAGACCTCCCAACTACTTGTGCGTACTGTCATTGTGCGGATGAAGTTATCCCAAACATAACTTTCACCCAACAAGACATGCTGCTCAAGCATCACCGACATAACCGACCGCTGTATTATACAGGGTACATTGGCTCGGTCAAGGTGAGCCGGATTCAGATCGATCCTGGGTCTTCCCTAAGCATCATTCCGAAGGCGCTGCTATCTAAGCTGGGGATCCCGATGTACCGGCTGGCGCCTACCAATACAACCATCAGTGGCTTCAATGCTAGCAAGAGCGAGCCATTGGGCAAGATCCGACTGAAGTGTCATATTGGCAGCCTCAAAACTGAGGTAACTTGTTATGTGGTAGATGCCGAGGTCAACTACAACATCCTGCTCGGTCGACCATGGCTGCATGAGTACATGGTGGTGCCCTCCACGCTCCACCAGTGCATGAAGTATGTATCCACCAATGGCGTCATCCGGACGGAGTTTGCAGACATCGATCCTTTCAAAGGGATTGAAGCCTACTTCACCGATTCCGACTTGTACAAACCCATTGACGAGGAGGAAGCCAACGACGCTGATGATGAGGCAGAGACAGCAACAAAGCCGGACATGGAGCCTGAGATGACTCCCGACGCCCCCTTAAAAATCCGTCTGAAGGGGAAACCACCCCAGAAGGCGCCTCCAATGAGCATCAAGCTATCAGGAAAAGCGCCGGCTCACGAAGCACCCCTGAAGATACGCCTCAAGGGAAAGCCACCTCAAACATCGGCTCCCCTGGTGGCAAAATTACAAGGGAAGGCACCACTCACCGGAGGCGCAACCGAGGCGCCTCTCAAGGTGCGTCTCAAGGGCAAGCCGCCGCAGTCATCCAAGGTGTCAGAGAAGGCTCATATAACCCTCTCAGACCCCAAAGCTGCGTTGGACTCTCCTAGTCCGCCCCCAGTTCTTACAGACGAGGAGCTTGGTGATTATATCTCGGCTGACGTAGAGGCACCCTCCTTTGACAATGTAATCCCACGGGATAAGATCTCGTATTTTATCAATAATAGAGTGTCTTTTAATTATTCTTATCTTCCACACTGGAATGCCATGTATACATTAGACAACGCTCTACGGTCGTTGCAAACACAAATAACGACCGTCCACCATAATCGAATAGTCCCGTCTCAAGGAATCTTCATAGTCCCTCCACGGAGCCGAGACCAAGGCACCATCATCTCAGGCAAAGTCGAGCGTCATCGGGACCTCCCGTCAACCGAGCCCGAACCTGATACCGGCAGAGTACAAGTCTATCGGTACACGGATGTGGAAAAGCACATCATCCAAAAGATGGGCTACGACCTGAAAAGCAACAAAGGCTTAAACTACGGCAAGGGTCGGCATCTCCCTGTCCGGCTTTCGATGCCCAATGGAAAGCCACAGGACTATTATAATCGGACTGGACGAGGGTTAGGCTATGTCACGCCGCCATCAACCCCAGAGAGTTCAGATGCAGAAGACATAGAACATTCCCATTCGTCCGAAGCATCGACTTGGGATTCCGATACCAGTATCGGATCAGTCTTCAGGAAAGTGCTGTCAGCTAACATGACGTCAGCACAACCTCAGAAAGGTGAAGGCGAAGACCAAGCGCCAGAACCCTTCGAAGAAGAACCTTGGGCCCAACGCCTAGGTGAACAATGGGAATCTCGTTTTGAGCTTCGTGAACCTCCCACCGAAGACAAAGTCGAGCAGGTCGACCTCGGGGAGGGGTCTTCTTCCAAACCCATCTTCATCAATAAAAGCCTAGAAGGAGAAGATCGAGAATCTTTAATCCAACTGGCTAAAGAGTATATCGACGTCTTCGCATGGAGCTATGAGGATATGTCGGGACTCGATCCACAGATCGCAATGCATAGGTTGAACATCTTACCTGATGCAAAACCTATCAAACAACAGCAGCGACGCTTCCGTCCGGACATCATGAATGCCATCGATCAGGAGGTAGACAAACTCTTGACTAGCGGCTTTATCCGTGAGAAATAACACCCGGATTGGGTAGCCAACATCGTTCCTGTCACCAAGAAGAACGGGAAGATACGAGTCTGTATCGACTTCAGGGATCTCAACTCTGCTTGCCCGAAGGACGAATTCCCGCTTCCAATCACTGATGTGATGATCGACAATACGTGTGGCTTTGAGCGCATGTCCTTCATGGACGGGTATTCAGGCTACAATCAAATCAAGATGTTCCCCGATGACGCAAAACACACGTCATTCAGGACTCCAAAGGGTGTTTTCTGCTACACAGTAATGCCCTTCGGCTTGAAGAACGCCGGTGCGACATACCAGCGAGCTATGAGCACCATCTTCCGTCAACATCTTCGCAAGACAATCGAATGCTATGTTGACGACATCGCAGTCAAGAGCCGCCTCAAAAGAGATCACCTACAGGACCTGAAGACGGTCTTCGATCTCATGCGGGCGCATCAACTCAAAATGAACCCGCTAAATCCTTTCTGGGGGTTTCTAGCGGCAAATTCTTGGGCTTCGTCATCACAGCGAAAGGCATTCATGTTGATCCTGAGAAGACCAAAGCCATCCTCAACATGGACCTTCCGAAGAACCTTCGAGAACTTCGGGGCCTACAGGGACGTCTGGCATATATCCGGAGGTTCATAGCAAACCTTTCCGGTAAATGTCAACCCTTCACTCAGCTCATGAAGAAGGGAGTCTCTTATGTCTGGACAGAAGAGTGCCAGAAGGCTTTCGACGACATCAAAGCCTACTTGACGAGCCCACCAGTCCTGGTAGCGCCAGTCACCGGCAAACCATTTCTCCTCTACGTCCGTGCCATGGATCATTCTCTTGGCGCTCTGCTGGCTGAAAACAGCGATACAGGCTACGAGCAAGCAATCTACTACCTCAGTCGAACACTCATTGGGGCCGAACACCGGTACAACCCCGTCGAAAAGGAGTGCTTGGCTTTGGTGTTTGCCATCCAGAAGACTCGTCATTATGTCTCGGGTCAGACAATTCATGTCATTTCCCGAGTCAACCCGCTCAGAGTCCTCATGACGAAGCCAGGATCATTGAACTCCCGGCTGGCTACATGGGCGATCTTGCTAACACCGTACAACCTGGTGTTTGTACCGCAAAAAGCTGTTAAGGGTCAAGCTCTGGCTGACTTTTTAGCTGCGCACCCCATCCCGGAATCCTCAAAACTCTATGAAGATATCCCGGATGAGGTCCAAGAATCCAACGTCACCGAAGGAAGCTCCGTTTGGCGGATGTTCTTTGACGGCGCTTCGAGAACAGGCCCCAAAGGCCAAATCATCGCAGGAGTGGGGGTAGTCTTAGTCTCCTCCGATCAGCTGGTCATCCAGCGTGCATACTCTCTTTCGAAGCCGTGCTCCAACAACGTTGTCGAGTACAATGCACTCGTCATGGGACTCCAGCTCGCACAACAGCTGGGGGTCGACCATCTGGAAGCTTAAGGCGACTCAAAACTCGTCGTAAACCAGGTTCGGGGACAATACGAAGTTCGCCATGAAGATTTAATCCCTTATCATGAAGTCGCATTGAACATCATTTCAACCTTCACCGGGTTCTTCATCGAACATGTCCCCCGTTTACAAAACTTGGAGGCCGATGCTCTGGCCGGCCTCGCAGCCTCATTAGCAGCGCCCTTTGGGACTCAACACTATATCACGGTAACATGATGAGATCTGATTTGTCCCAGAAACAACCTATGCTTGCAGGTGGCTCACGCCATGCCGACAAACACTGGGGTTAATGTCCGAGACTGGAGGTTCCCGTTCATCGACTTCGCTGTCTACGGAATCCTTCCAGAGGACCCGAAGGAAGCCGTCTCAGTCAGGAGACGCTCTCTTCGATTCTACTACGATACGGCTACCAAAACGCTGTACCGACGCTCCTTCGATGGGCTCCTCCTTCGATGCCTGTCTAACGAAGAAGCAGCCGAAGCTCTTCAAGAAGCTCATGACGGAACTTGTGGAGCTCATCAACCCGGTCCTAAGTTGCAAGATCGACTGCGACGTATGGGCTACTACTGGCCAACCATGGTTGCCGATGCTGTCGAATATGCCAAGAAGTACCACGCGTGCCAACTTCATGCAGACTTCATACATACACCATCGGAGCCGCTACATCCTACAGTCGCCTCCTGGCCCTTCGAAGCCTGGGGCATGGACATTGTAGGGCCAATCACCCCTCCTTCATCGAGAGGACACCGTTTCATCCTGGCCATCACCGACTACTTCTCCAAATGGGCGGAAGCAGTTCCACTAGCAGAAGTAAAAAGCTCCAGGGTGGTCAGCTTTATCAAACACCATATCATTTACCGTTTCGGAGTACCCCGGCGGATCATCTATGACAATGGTCCTCAGTTTATCAGCCACATTTTCAGCAGGTTCTGTGACAAGAATCGCATTCAGAACGTGGCCTCAACCGCCTACAATCCGACAGTAAACGGATTAGCTGAGGCATTCAACAAGACTATCATTAGGCTGCTCAAAAAGGTCGTGTCATCCAACAAACGCGACTGGGACGAAAAGCTTGGCGAATGCCTTTGGGCCTACCGCACAACGGTACGGACCCCAACAGGCAACACTCCATTCTCCCTGGTCTACGAGAGCGAAGCAGTACTGCCTCTCGAGATACAGATACCTTCGCTCTGCGTAGCAATCACAAACGAACTCACAGAAGAGGACAATCAACGTCGTCGTCTGCGGGAACTGGAGGCACTTGACGAAAAGCGTCTCTTAGCTCAACAACGCATTGAGCTCTACCAAGCCCGTATATCACAAGCTTTCAACAAAAAGGTCAAAAAGAGGACTTTCCAAGTTGGCGACCTGGTTTTAGCAGTCAGAAGACCAATGGTGTTGACCCACAAGACACCAGGAAAGTTCGAGCCCAAGTGGGAAGGACCTTTCATCATAGAGACGGTATACTCAAACGGTGCTTACCGCCTCACCAAACCCAATGGGAACTTGTTCATGATGCCCATCAACGGCAAATTCCTAAAGAAGTACTATTCTTGACATCCTCCAGACATGTACTTCCCCAAATAACCTCTTTTCACAAACTCATACGCCTCCGGAACCCAGCTGTTCCGTGGCATCTTCCAGTAGAAAGATAACCACGTCCATATTACCTCTGAGTTGTCTCTCTACACCCTACAAAGCAGAATCTTACACTTCGTAAGCCTACGCTACCCTTCATGTTTACCACGTCCATATTACCTCTGAGTAAACATCTTGTACAAACAACCCCTGCGTTATTGTACATTGATCGCAGAACTTCCACGTCTATATAACCTCTGAGTTGTTCAGCGTATCCCCCAAGATCATTCCTACCACGTCCATAATACCTCTGAGTAGGGAGATTCTATCATTTCGAACCCAATGATTGCCATGTCCACATTACCTCTGAGCAAACATAATGGTTCCTTCAAACTTATTATCTGTACCTGAAAACCAAGGTGCGCAAAAGATAATAGGTCCACACAAATCATCAAGTTCATGACAACAAAAGATGAACACATCACAAAAAAAAGTTGTAGACTTCTTTATTCTTCTGAAAAAAGGAGTACAAGAAGCTACATCATCCCCCAGTAAGGGTTGCAAAAGAACACAAAAGAAAAAGAGAAAAACTATTGTCCCTGAATCTCCCCAGGATGGGCTGAGAGCTCCTTGACTCGAAGCTTTAAGTCGACTGCGTGGGCCTCCACCGTCGCCAGGACTCGTCGCTCTGCTTCTTTGCGCATCAATTCAACGGCCCCAGCGGAAGTATCACTTGCATGCTTCTCATCAAGCTGTTGTCGTTGCTGCGCCAAGGCAAGAGTTCGCTGAGTAAAAGCCGCTTCGTCCTTCTTAAATGTCGCATGTTCAGCCCGGACACGCTCGACCTCTAACTGGAGTCGGGCCCGTTGGTCTTCAAGGCGGCGCATCTGGATGTCGATATCCGCGATATTAGCTTCCAATGCAGCTCGAGTTTCCACCGTCGTCTTCATGGACTGAGACAACTGCTCTACCGCAGCCTCAGTCTCAGCCACCTCGCGCTCCCAAACGTCCACGGTGGCCTGGTGTGAAGATTCGATCTCGGCGATCAGCTTCCCCTTCTCCGCCTCTATCAGGACAGAAAGGTCGTTTCGCTGGATGCGTTGAAGTTCCGCGAGCCGCTCATCCAGCTCAATCACCGAAGCCTCCAGAATTTCGGCCATATGGTCGTGGCCTTGGTGAATACGAATCAGCTCGATGCAGGGCATTGCCAGAGCTTTTGCCATCGTAAAACTCCCATTGGCATTCATCACAGCAGATACACCCTTCTGCAGCATTTTGTATACCCCTTCGACGAGGAATTTCACATACTCGTTTGTATCCGCCAGGACCTGCGGCGTCATCGCGGGAGTTGGAGGAGCTACCACAGTTTGCGGACCGGAAGAAGATCCGCCAATCTCAATCAGAGAGGCTTGAACCTCGGCATCAATGGGCTCTTCATCAACCGGGGCTGGACTTCTAGCCCGAGGAGCCGAAGCAACAGAAGGAGCCGGCACAGGCGTCGAGATGGTCCCCCAAGTAGAAGGAGCTACAGAGGGTTCTACACCCTTACCCTTCTCAAGCCCGGAAGAACCTCCGACGTCAACAGCCACCTCTTCTACCCCCAACATCCTATCAACAGTTGATACCTCCCTTGGCAGAATAGGGAGATTATCACTTGTCTCTTGACTCGTCGCAGCGGTCTTGACTGGCAGACGGGTCTCATCATCGAGTCCCTCAACAGGGATAGAATCTGTCGCTACCTCCTGAGTGGTAGCCGCCTCAACTTCCGCGGTTGAAGCCGGGATAGGACTCGGCAATGATGCAACCGACCTTCCCTCATCATGATAAAGAGGGGATTCAACCCTCTCCTCTGTCTCAACTACTTCTGTTGCCTCCGCAACAGGCCCTTGCAGCTCTGGAGCAACGTCATCGGAAGACGACGAACTCCATTCTTCTTCACCACCAGGAAACGGCGTGCTTGTCTCAGTTTCCCTCCTAACATAATCCGGGGATACCGGAATCTCCACGTCAACAGCATCCTCCGGATCTTCCTCCATGGGAGACATCATGGTCGGCGGGATACGCACTTCAGATGAGCCCGCCGTCCCTTCTCGCCTACTCCCACCTGACTTTGGGGTGCGAGGTTTTCTTTTTAACGGTTCCTACAAGAGAAGATGAAGCCTCGTAAGTAGTGGAACCAAAATCAGATTATGTGGGACGCCTTTACCTCTGCGGACGTTGAATCCGATGACGCCGTCGGTGACGACGCCTTCTTCTGTTTCTTCGGTACAGGAGATTCAATCCCTACGTCTGCACATCGCTTTGATCGATCGCCCGAGGGTTCTGCTTGAGAGGCGGAAGGGGCACTCCGATGACCTGCCCCTGACGGACGATGCGACCGGGCCTTCACCGGCACGTTCCCGGTTATCGCTAACTGGGTGCCTGCAATAAGACTGGTTTCCCTGTCATATCCGGAGGGCGCAGCAGCCATAACACAGTAAAATTTGGCGGCTGAGTAAAGAATGGGCGGCCGCGGATCTGAGACGGGCAACGTAAAACGAGCCCCAGTACATCCGACATTATAGTAATGCCAAGCTCGTGCACCATCCAACAAACTTCCAATATACCCCAGAGAAATACTGGGGTTATCCAACATCATCTGGGCATAACCAAATTGTCGCGCAAAGCGGCTTGGCAAGTATGGTTCCAGGTAGCATTGATTCCTGTTCCTGTATACCAGATGAGACGGCCGGATACTCTGCAACCAGCGGAATCCCCATTGAGGCAGAGTGGTGGTACCTTCGCCCAGATCCCTCAGATCTTCGTTGGCCTCAAAGCCCAAGTAGATTGGACCAACTTTGGTAATTTCCCAACCCTGAAGATGGGATAAAACCTTTCTACAAGCAGGGACACCAGTATGTGACCAGCTCCTCCGATTGAAACGACGAAGGAGTGCATCTCCAGCCTTATAATCATCTTCTGAGCCTGGACTCATCACACTGGGATGATGCAAAATTAGCTATCCCATCAAATAGTGAAACGACAGTTCGGCGCGCGGAAAGTTATTGTTTCGGCCTCTGTCATGAATCATATTTTCAGCAAACTCTCTCAAACCTCGCTGCAGGTTACATACCATTGCGGGGAGAAGAGCCAAACGCCGGCCGAAGACCAGCTTCACGGCTGGCAGGATTAAGTTTCGGGTTACCCTCTCTACGGTACCGGATCCGCCCGCGAACACGCAATCCCGGAGCCATATCATCAGGTAGGACGCCAACACCGCCTTGGGTGACATCCGATAAGCAAGATGCCAGAAGCAGCTGTAGGAGCGTGCATCTGACTGCTGGTCCTCATTTTCTCGGGGATTTTTCTCCCCTAACCTGCTCATTTCGGACAACACTTCGCTACGAGAGAGCGCCGGTGGAGTGGAAAATTGTGAGGGATCCTCCTTGTCTTGTCTAAAGACATAATCTCTCCAAGCGGTCACATGAGGCTGCGTCCCGTTCCTATCCCGTCTCTGCATATAGTAATGATGACTCGCCACTTCCTTAAAGACGGCCGTCATCTCCTCAGCCCTGTCCCCCAGGACTTGAAGTTCCTCGTTGGTGGGAAAGTACTCTTCATAGGGTTCCGACCCCCAAGGGAGTTTTGACACCTCGTACATCTCATGAAGTACGAACCCTAATTCCCCCACCGGAGTAAAAAAGGTCCCGGTATGGACATCAAACATCTCCAGTAGTGCGAGGAACATATGCCTGTTGAGATCAACACCCGCCTGGGTAGCACGGATCGCGGCAGTCAACCCAATCTCTCGAAGCTCGGTCCAAAACTGCGACAAGATCCAGAGTGTCAGTTTATCCCACTTGGAAACATAATGGCACCAACCCTCTACCCGAAAATCTCCTTTCGGGTATGAGCGTTCCATCAAAAGCATACGATGTGTAAAAGTCAAAGCACTATAAGCAAACGTATCAATGGGTACGTCACTGTAGAGGCTCCCGGGGCGTAGAGTCCGCCAGGTGAAAGAAGACCCAGACCGTATGGCGGTCAAAGTATCCCTTCGGTCGAAAGTAGAATCAATTTGGATGACGCCAGTCACCGCTCCCCCCTGAGAAGGGGTAAGATCCCAAGACATCTTCCTCTGGGAAACAAGGCGACAGAAGGATGTCAAAGGCCATTGACGTTCAAGTTGCTTGACAGTCATATGCACCCCATTCACTGTAAAGAACCAGTCCTCCTTGACCTTCAACACCGTCGCATCAGTAGAAGTGAGACGGTCTCCGAATAGGAACTCAGGCTTCAAGAAGGTTAATTTATCAGATGTGGAAGATTTTAAAACACCACGTTCCATCATCCGTTTGAGGAACCCATACTGCTGCTCACGGATTTGGGTCATTCTCTCGGGAGACTGATCCAGCATAAGAGCCTCTTGAGCGGGGTTTATCACTTCCTCATCATACTCTACTCCCATCTGGTTGAAGACAGCCTCCAAGAACACTTCATTCAAAGGCGGGATTGCTACCGACACTAGCAAAGATCAGAAAAAAATGTTAGAAGCAACAAGAAGAGCTTCGACGCATCATCAGAGTTTTAGCCCATGCGCGTCAGCAGCCTCGGCGCATCATCAGGGTTTTAGCCCATGCGCGTCACCAGCCTCGACACATCATCAGGGCCTAAACCCATGCGCGTCGGCGAACAAAGACCGCGGCACATCATTAAAGACCCAAGGTCTATGTGCGTTGGTGTACGGAAAAACGAGACTTACCGACCACCTCTGGCCGAACTTCGATAGGCCGTCGGGGAACGTCAGCCGTTTCAACTTCCGCAGGCTCCTTCGCTTTCTCCTTCCCCTTGCCGGTACCGCCGTGAGGAGTCTTGGGAGCCATTCTCTCAAAGAAGAAAAAGTTAGGGTTTTGAAGAAAAAACTCTGAAGAAAGCAAAGGCACAGAGCAGATGAACTCTCTCTCTCCAACCCTTACCTATTTATAGGACTTGATCGCACGCGTGAACCGATGACGTGTAATCTCAGCCGTCGCTTCGGGTTCCGTGAGGAGATAACAACAAATACAACCAAAAGATCATCATTAATCTTTTGGGTTACCAAGGCGTCATCATCATCAACTGAAAGGAGCATGCGCCCGAACAAGCATGCGCCCAAAAATCATGCGTCCTGACCTCCATGCTTCTTATTCAAAGTATTCCAAAACTTATTCAAAAGTTTTGAAAACTTTGAAGGGGGTCTTGTAGAAGCATGGAATTTTACAACCAGAAAGCCCATGCGCCAGGCATTATATGCGCCAGAACTCAGACAGCTAATCGAATAAGCCACAGACATTCGAAGAAGGACTTTTTCTTTTATATATAAAAGTCTATTACATGTCTAGAAAAGATGGTACAAAGGAGAATTTCTACAAAGGAAGGATCCTAGATCTACATCCAGCAACCACCATGCGCCTTCCAGATAGGCGCAGCAACCACCATGCGCCTTCCGATAGGCGCAACAGTTACCATGCGCTGTCAGCCAGGCGCAGCAGATGTCATGCGCCTCCAGCCAGGCGCATCCTACCATCTCTTCAGCAGCTCAGTTATGTGCATCCCTTCAGCAGCTCAGTTATGTGCAACTCTTCCAACCAGGCTCACCTGGCCGAGCAGAGCCCAGTTATGTGCCGCTCTTCCAGCCAGGCTCGCCTGATAAGTGCTTCGCCAAGCAAAGCATTTAACCCTCTGGCTGGAACCAAGGAAGAGAAGAGCACCGCAAATGCTGTGGCCAGGGGAGGCTTCGAAAGAGCCTCCAAAGGCGAAGGAAGACCGTAATCGAAATTGCGGCTAAAGGAGCAGCTTTCAACACAACCAGAGTGGGCAACACCCACTTTGAAGGAAGAAAGAGCCTAGCACCGCCATTCCGATCTACGGCTCTTCCGGAATAACGGAGACGAGGCCCGAACATCCTTATCTTTGGATGCAACAGGCACCTTCCGCCTGCCTCAGAAGCCCTCGACTCCGTCTTTTGGATGTAACAGTCACCTTCAAGAGCATCGAAGACAACACGACGTCTCATCTTCACCCTTGGGAGCACTTCGTCAACAGAATGCACCCACATATCCAAGTTCATGTCGGAAGTACGTGAGGGAATGAGGAGCAAGCCTTCTCTCCATGCCACTATTTATAGGCCGGGCAAATCAAACCCACGCGCCAAGTGGATGACTCTCCAAATTCTGTGCAATGAATTTGCATTAAATGGATGAACCGGACGCCTCGAATTCAGCCAAACGACTATTTATAGCATTCGAGGAGCGAGACAGCCGCGTTATTAAAGGACATATCGGATGCGCCAGCCAAATGGCGCATCACACGGACGCGCCCTCCTGCATCAGGCGCATCACACAGACGCGCCCTACAGTACCCGGCGCATCACAGAGGATGCGCCCTCACATCTCCATGCCAAGTGGAACACTAACCAATGTGCCCACTCAGCTGTCCATCGAACGTCACAAACATTAAATGCTGAACTGACACCAGAGTTGGCAGCACGCTTCCCAAAGTCTGAATAGTTGACAACTTTTTTAGAGAACGAAGCGTCGGCAACGTCAGCATCATCATGACTCCGACGGCTACTGCCACATGGCCATCCGCATGCGCCTCTACGGCCATGCGTCCAAACCCGCATGCGTCTCTACGGTCATGCGTCCAAACCAGCATGCGCCTCAAAAGCCATGCGCCTCAGACCCTTCACTGATCCCTAAAGACAGAAGAAGAGTCTCCAGTTGAAGCTTTGCATGTGCCTCAAAAGCCATGCGCCCCAGACTGATCTCTGATTCCGAAAGACAGAAGGAAGGTCACCTGCATGCGCCTCAAAAGCCATGCGCCCTAAATGGTTTATAACTCCTAAAGGTTATGAGCCGCAGTCTCCTCCTGCGCCCAGATCCAAGGTGCAGCTCACCAGATCACTGCTCCCCCCAAATCCGAGATCTTCGAGCCATGGGTCGATGACACGTGTCCTTTGACTCAACTCGTCCAAGATTTCAGCAACAGAAAGATCTTCTCCTCTGCTACGTGCCAGCTCACAACAGCAGTATGAAGAGTTCAACCTCCCAATCAGGGCGCATCATCCGTGCGCCCCCATCAGCAACTTCCACGTGGCGTCCCCACGCACCGGCGCATCCTACATATGCGCACATGAGCAGCCAACCTGCCTAGCTATAAATAGAGGGATCATTTCCTTCTCACATATACGGACAACAGACAGAATCCACAACGAACATACAAGAGAGGCAGATACAGACACTCAACGTCTTCCTCCTCTCAGCAAGCTCCAGCACCCAGAGCAATCCACGCCTTCAGAGAACCGATAACCGTCGTCAGCCGGTCAACGGAGTCAACGCATTACCACTCGCTCCATTGGCACTAAGGACCCAGCTTAAACAAAAGTGTACTCCTAGGACTACGTCTAAGTCCTATATTGTAACACTGTTCTGTTTGTATTAAAGTTTTCAATCAAACAATTTTAATGGCAAACACATATCCCTCGAAACTTCCAAAGGAGCATCGGCTGGCTCGTGCACCTCCTCATTTATGGGAATTGACATGGCCATTCTTCCTTTCTTCAATCTTGATGACGAAGCGAAACTATCTGCGAGATTAAAGTTCTCAGCAAAAGTGTTCGCGGATGTATAAAATACTGTATAAGTAAATAACATCCTAGGACCATGTGTGCTGTTTGCTAGCATTGAGAAGGTGGCTTTTGTATCACGGGCATTATTGTAAGCCCATGCTCTGGCCCCGTCTATCAAATAACCCTTGCCTTGGAGACAAGTAATTGCATTTTCTACATGGAACTGATCATATCCAAACTGCCGAGCAAATCGGCTGGGAAGATATGGTTCTAAATAGCATTCCTCTTCGAACCGATAAACCAAATGAGACGGTCGAATCGTCTTCAACCACTCAAAGGCTGCACGGGTTAGAGGTTGCATCTTTGAATCCACCATATTTGCTGGCATCTGATCATATCCAGCAGGGAGAGGAGCACAACAAAAGTTCCATCCTCTATTCAGATTCAAAACATATTTACACTCGCTCAAAGAAGTGTATTTTCATTTTCCCTGAGAACATCTTCGGAGAAAACTGCCATCAACCGGTCCCATGCCAGGGTCCATTAAGGTGGGATAGTGAAGAAGCAACCATCCAAATAAATATGTGTATGGCAGTTCTAAGCGAGGGAACTCTTTCTCTCCTTTCGCCTTTAGCATCAGGTCGACATACAAACGAAGACTGGCATTTAGTTTGCAAGTCATTGCTGATAATAGGTCCACCTTATAACCGAAGACTAACTTGACAGCAGCAAAAAGAACGCCACGGTGAAAGCGATCCACAGCACTGGATCCAGGAACCACAAACCGCCGAAGCCAGTATGTCAGAAACCCTGCCAGTTGGGCTTCTTTTGACATGGGTCTATAGCCCATTCTCAAGTAACTCTCCAGAGTGTCCCCTGTCTTCAAAGGAGGATACTCATGATCATCTTTCACTTGTTTATCAAAGTTACCACTCTGTTCCATCAGCTTTATAACTTCTGCATCGCTCAAAGGTTTGAAGAAGTTAGGATAGCATTTGTCATTCTCCTTGGTCTTCTTCTCTTCTATATGGTTAAGGAACAGATATGGTAACCACTTCGAAGAATAACAAGTATTGGCGGTAGCACTCTTATAAAACAGAGAGCAGATCTTGTAGTGGCATAGCAGTTCCTCAAACACTGCCACCATCGCTGCATTCTCTTTTCTAAGTTTGTCCAGCTCATCATTAGTTGGTACAAACTCTTCATACGGGGCATCTGCCATCGGCAAGTACGAGATATATTTCATCTCATGGAGTGTAAAGCCAATTTCTCCACCCGGGGTCATAAAAGTTCCCGTTCTATAGTTGTACCTTTTGGCCAAGGCCAAAAACATGTGTGGATTCGGTACAAAATCATAAACAGTTGCGTGCACTACTTGGTACAGATTGATCTGTCGTAGTTTGTCTTCAAATGTTGACAGAATCCAGTTGGCAATACAGCTCCATCTTCTATAATATGGATTCACCAATCCAGTTAATCTGATATCTTGTTCAGGATATTTCCCTTCAGCCTTCGCAAATTCATTTGCAAATATCGGCGTTCTGACAGGCATCAACATAGTGGAGTTCTCTGGAGGAATGCAACCTGGTCTCAAGCCCCTCAACAAAATGCTGTGTCTATCAGAAGAGCTGTAGAACATATCTTTCTTATTTGGCCCCTTCTTTACAAAAATTTTCTCTGCACGGGCATCTTGGAAGAAAGTTATATTCCATTCCATTTTCCTTGGATAGCTCGCATGAGCATATCGGGATAAAGGGAGGCAACGGGCAATATCTGGTATGAAGAAAGATCTATTTTCCTGATGAACTATTCTTTCCTCCATTCTAGGCCTTGGTTGTGAGCTTTTCTCAAAGGCCTCACCGAACAAGAACAGAGGTTTCTTATGAATGACTGCATCTGCTGTTTCCAAGGGCTGTCCATTCATTAGACACAGAAGCGTCTCATTATCTTGAGATACCAGGATTGCCTGACGGGAGGCCGGTAGATCATATTGGAGATAATGAACGTGGGAGAGATCCTCTTTATACTCAGACTCTGAGAGGGTTCCCACAAAATGTTCATAATCTGGATCTTCTCTGATCTCAACTGCATCAAAAACAGATAAAGATCAGTACAAGTCAAAGACTCTGTTTTCAGATTACACAAAACATTAGAGTGCGCAGTCTTCAGATTGCGCTTGCGCAAACGTTAGATTGTGCTGGCTCAGGTCATGCAAACATCAGATTGCGCATCACATCAGGATGCGCAAAGCAACAGTTTGCGCTGACTTCCTGCGCAAATCAATCGATTGCGCTGACTTTCTGTCAGCACAATTCAACAGATTGTGCAGGAATGTAGCCTTCATAAAAATGAAGACTGACAGTTGATGCAACCAAAACCCTAAAAAGGGTGGCGCAATATGAACTCATCTCTAAAAAAAGATGAGTTTCGAAGATCAAAAGAAGTCGAATCACCCTAAACAGGGTTTTCGATCGGTTGAACAACCTCTCAGAGCGGGGTGCACGGATTCGTGACGAGATGCTCGTCGTGCAACTCTATCTGATGGCTAGGCCGGAGCCTTGCCCTTGTCGGCGGTGGTGGAGGAGCGTCGAGGAGCCATTGGTCGTCGGAGAAGAGGGTTGAGAACAAAGAGCTCGAAGTCTTTCTCTCTCAAAAGCACGAATGCAAGTAAAAAATATTTCTAAGTTTGAAGAGACTATTTATAGTCTTCGAAATATGAAACGGCTACCTCTGATTGCGTCTGAAATTGAGGCTCTTCGATTGCGCAGACAACTCACCATCATGCGCAACTTGATTTGAATTTTATAATTCAAAGTATTTCGAAAATTTAAAATAAATTCAACTTTCGAAAACTTTGAAGGGGGTCTTGTAGGTCCTAAAAAAATCAAGTTGCATCAATCAGCAAAGTCAAAGAATCAAGATATATATCATTCAAATAAACTGTGCAGACAATGGATTACGCAGCTCTCAGATTGCACATGCCAGACTGCGTATACATCCGATTGCGCAAGGCTGACGTGGCACGGGTCATCATTACCTGACAACCAAATCAGATCTCTGACAACTGACAGCACGGATATCAAGGAGACTGTTCGTTTATCGCGCCACACAACGCTTGAGGAGGACTGACAGCTGGCAGCGCGATCCATTTCTGCGCAGTTTAATCCTGCGCAAACCAAAGCCTGCGCAAACCAAGTCGGCGCAATCTAAAGTCTGCGTAGTTCAATGTGCGCTTTCTATCAATACAACTGATAAAGTACATGTGGCATTCATGCCATCAATTGCTCATTTCGTGGCCACTGCCTATGCACGATCATGCACATTTCAATCAAATGATGCCATGTGTCCCAGACAGTTAACCCATGATCCAGCAACTGCCTGCGTAGTCCAGTGCTGTGCAAACCAATTGCTGCGCAAACCATCATGCGCAGTACAGAGTAACTAAAAGTTAGTTATTTCTCAGAACTCTATAAATAGAGTTTCAAGTCTTCATTCAAGGGGATCACGAATCAAATATCAGAAATCAGAGAGTTCAGGAGTTCTTACCCAAGTGCTGCTGTATTCTTCCGAGGCTTTTGCCTTCGACTTCCGAGGCTTTCTGCCTTCAATTTTCCAAAGTTGTCTTTGACTTCCGAGGCTTCGTCTTCAGAGTTCACATCGTCCAAGGGATAAAGCAATCGTCATCTAGATTGGATTCCTAAAGTTGTACCATTCCCAGAATTCAAATTGTAATCTTTTACAAAGTTTGTATCAATAAAGTTTCATACTTTTGTTTTTGCAAACAGCTACTACTCCTGATAGCTTAACGTAACTTGCCTAACTTACTTTTGTAACAACTTGACGAGTAAAGGTTGCGTCAAGCCTTGCATCGTGGGAACGTGCCGTGCACGCGATCGACTTGAACAACCAAGTTATTTAGGGTGCCTAGACTTATGCCGCAAGCCGTGCAATACAACTTAACCCGTCGGGCGAACAGAGGCTATGCTACGCCTTGGGCGATGAGATCGTGCATGCTTTATGAAGCATTTGTGCGGACGATGCCTATAAATTTGGCTAACTCTTAGCTTAGCGGCGAATACCAACTTTCTTTCTTCCAAGCCACGGGACGAAGGATCGAGTGTCATTTTCAAAGCACGCCGTGCACCAACTCTAAGCCGACCATTGGACCTTTCCATATTCTGACTCAATTCGACCCGTCGGGATTATTCTCTTTTGCTATGTGGATTCGTCTCTTTTATTATCCAGCCTACTTGTGCAAGTTAAAAATATGCGATTTATTATGTGAATGCTAAGATGAGGCAAGTTCACCGAAACTACCCCACCTGAGCGAGCGGTCGCCTTGACCGAGCGATGCTCCGAGTAGCCGTTGCAAGGCTAAGTCCGAACGTCGTTGGCGTTTCGATTCCTCCGATTGACTGAGCGGGACGGGGCACTACAACAACTCTTGCGTACCTTGTGCACCTTGCACCTCACACACCTTACACATCGCGTACCTTTTGGTTTGTGCAACTTGCACCTCACGCACATTTTGGTCCGCGCACCTTGAACCTCGCGCACCTTTTGGTGCGTACCTTGCACCTCGTGCTCATTTTGTTTCATGCACCTTGCACCTCGTGCATCTTTTGGTCTACGCACCTTATACCTCGTGTATCTTGCACCTCGCACATCTCATGCACATTTCACCTTGTGCACTTTGTACCTCGCGTACCTCGTACAACTTGCACCTTTCACCTCATACACCTTACACCTCGTACACCTTTTGGTTTACGCACGTTGCATCTCGTGCACCTTTTTGGTTCGCGTATCTTGCACCTTGCGCATCTTTTGGTCCGCGTACCTTGCACCTCGTGCACCTTTTGGTCCGTACACCTTATACCTTGCGCACCTTTTGGTTTGCGCACCTTACACCTCGCGCACCTTTTGGTTCGCGTACCTTGTATCTCGCGCACCTTTTGGTCCGCGTACCTTGCACCTCGTGCACATTTTGGTCCGTGCACCTCGTATATCTCGTGCACCTTGTACCTTGCGTACCTCGCGCACCTCGTACACCTTGTACCTTTCAACTTGTGCACCTCGCACAGCTTTTGGTCCGCGCACCTTTTGGTCCTCGCACCTTACATCTCGCGTACCTTTTGGTTCGCACATCTTGTACCTCGCGTACCTTTTGGTCCGCGCACCTCGTGCATCTTACATCTTGTGCACCTTGCACCTTGTGCCATACGCCTTTTGTCCGTGCGCGAATTACTTTAAATGACTGTTTTTGCCCGTTTAAGCTATTTTCTAGCTAGAATCTTGAGAAACTCAAAACTTAAAAGTTGTAGATCTTTGTCTTGGCTTCAAGAATCTTTCTGTCTTCATATATGATTTATAGTTTCAATCACACATGGGTGTTCTCGATTTTCTTTGTATATTTTTTTATACTTGGCCTAAATTGCGACGACCCGACTTGACACTTGATAGTCTTGAGATAGTAATTTGAACTTGACTTGAACATGATAATATGAACCTGCTTTGATAACTCTTGGTAAGTGGCCCGTCGAGTCGCACTCCAGACAAGTACTCTTGACATGACAAGTAACCTGACATGACATGTATAATCTTGAAAGGCTGTTGCGACAGTTACCCTGACTTGCTAAGTAACTCTTGTCTTGACACCATGGTTGACTTTTTTGATTGTGCATGTACAAGCTACCTGTCTCGTCTTGCATCATGTCTATGACATTAATTCCTGGTTACCACGGTCAGGAATTCATAATGAATCTGACTAGGTTAATGACTAGATTGATCAAGTAATTCATATAGAGAGATTTTTTTCAGTTACAGGCGATCCCGTTATCCCGGCCACACCTGAGGGACTTGTAGCCTGCCAACGAGTAGGGCACATTTTCAGCCCACTGTCATGTGGGACACTTCTTGAAAACATAAGTACTGAAAGTACATTAGTAATTTTGATAACTCTTGTAAATCACCTCGCCTGGATAACTTGGATAGCTGCAGGGCTTGTGACTGCGGGAACATCTTATTGCATCTTGCTAGTAACTAGGCCTGTGATAACCCTAGTTAGCTAATGATAGCAAGCCGTAGGACTTGATTGATCGTACCTGAATGCTTGCTCGTGATTAGCATGAGAATTATATTTCGTCTCTTAATGCAAGCTATTGTTTTATTCTAACCCTGTTTTCTTGTCATTTAAGCCTGTTCATTTATTTATTCTTCTATTTTATTATCTGTTGGTTTTAGTTTCTTAATGAAGCCTCCGTTGTGGCACTTGCTCTTTCTGGGGTCTGATCCAACTAGTTTTGTATGGCCAGATTTTGTAGTGATATCCGAGGATCTTTCTACTTATCAGCCAGATGGTGAACACCAGACGTAATCCTGGCAACGAGTGGGTTTCTTATTTTGCTCTCCCATTCTATTGTAAATTATTCTTTTGAGGTGTTTAACCGTCGAGCAAGTGTTAGCTCGTGTTGAAACTTAAATTTATGTCTGCTTAAGGACTGTTACATGATTGACAAATCTTTGGGTTGATCATGTATGACTTAAACTCTTGCTACTCTTCGTATTTTGTATGACTAGCTTCATGATCATCTAAATATGTAATATTTGTGACGCCTTACTTTGTATGTCTGATGATCTAACATCTTGTAACTTTTATTTGCTTGCTTGAGATTGAGACATTAGGCTTGTTCTTGACCATGGAGACTGATGGATTGTAGTTTAACCCTCATACATCTAGACAGCCGTGATCGTATTGTGAGGTGTGTTGCACTTCGATATACGTAGCTGGCTGTGTCTATCCCCTGCTCTCCAGTATTATGGTTATGGGGCGTGATAGCCTTCACTAATGAAATAAATGAGTACACCCTCTACAAACTTCTTTCGATCCAACACGGATCCCCACAACACTTGGAAGCAAGAAATATTGATTACAAGGCTACGAAGAACAAATACGACGAGTAGAGATTACCCGAACACGATCCTCCATCGAAAGAGACCTTCAATCCTCCTTCTTCTCTCTCAAAGTTGTAATGACACTCTTGCCTCCTTTTACTCTCTTCTTCTATGTGTTTCGTATATATTAGGATTAAAGAAAAAACCATATATAAACCCCTAATCCCGCAGCAAAATCTGGACCGTAGGATACGATCCAATGGTGCAAAAAGCACCCTGAAATTTACTTCAGCCCGACGACACAGAGTTGGGCTAGAACTCTGTGTGGTCGAGCCAGAACCGTTCTGGACACCATGGGACCGAACTCGGCCAGAGTTCGGCCTCCCCTGTTCCAGAATATTATATGGTGGCTCCCGAGCTTCTTCTCCTTCTCCGATTGGCCTCGTCACTTCTCCGAGCTTCTTTGACACACAGACGGCGTTCGTCGCACTCCGGGATCTTCTTCACATAGTTTGGGAACCCACCCACTCTAACATAACTTTGAAAATTGAATCACATTTGCCCAATAATAATCTGTTTGTGTCTGGAGGATTATAACAAACTCTCTGGCCGCCGGAGTTAACATCAATGGACAAATTCAAACTTTCAATCCAAACTGCCACAGTTGTGTCAGGTACATGTCGAAACTCTTGACCTTCTCATCTTACATTGTCCTGTTTCAGGTTCAGTATGGAGAGGGTTTCCGACTAATTGGCACAAGTATTCATCACAAAACAACAATTCAAGGTTTTATCCAGTCTTTTCTCAGATGGTGATATTGATCCAATAACATCTAGCTTCTACCTATTTTGGGCTATATAGAAAGCTAGGAATGATGCAATCTTTGGACACTCACCAGTTTGTTGTGAGACCATCATCAAAAGCATCAATCAGGCTTCAGGTTTCCTATGAAGCACATAACACAACACAACATAATTGCCTTTTTTTTTTTTTTTTTTTTTATGTTGTCAAAAAAAAAGTTATTCTTAAACGTATAAAGATGTTTATTCAGTTTCAAACGAATCAAAATAGTCAAAACCAAATAAAAATCGAATTTGTAAAAATCCAAATCCAAAACCGAGCCGAATTTAGCTATAACCAAAAGATAACCAATAATCAATTAAGTTTGTTGTGTAGGACTATTTTTATCGTTCAATGGATTTAATTGTAGTTAAATTATATTAAAAAAAATAAATATTTATACATATAAGTGTTGTATTTTAAAGTTGGACTAAAAGTTAGACTAATCGTTAAATTATCAAAGTTGGGTTTTAAAAATATATTTATAAGATTGTTGTTGTCAAAATATAGACAAAAAATAAACACATTTTGAATCACAAAATATGCATAAATTGAGATTTATTCATAAAATTGTGTAAATCTTATTTCATTTTTGGTTTAAATCGAAATAGAATAAATTTTTTTATAGTATTTACAAAACTAAAACCGAACCATAATTCTTATTCGGTTCGCGCGGGGCGAGTATAATGAGAAATTTTTGGTAAGCTTCCTCAAAAAAAAAAAAAAAAATGCTCGTCTTTATTTCCTATGGAGACGGAGGATTTCCCGCCCAAAAATAGCATCCGCCGGTCCGGAGCTCGCGCTCGGCCAGCCGTTCTCGCCCCCCGACGCCGGCCACAGTTAACCCCGGTCCCATCCCACGGTTCCATTCTTTTGCCAAACCAAAGAAAAGAGAGAGAGAGAGAGAGAGAGAGAGAGAGAGAGAGAATAATAATAATAATGAAGCTTCGAGAAGAAAAAGATGGCATCGATCCCATTCTTTGATCGCAAGAATCCCTTTCTTGCACACCAGTTCTTCTCTCTCTCATAAAAAGAAAAAAAAAAAATCCAGGAAAGAGAGGGAATTCATAAATTATATATGAAGATCTTCTTCCACTGATCCTCTTCCAATCTCCGAGAGAGAAATGAGGGGGAGATGGAGCCTCTTTCGGCTGCTGTGCGCCGTCGCCGTCGTCTTCTCCATGCTCCACCGCTGCTGCTCCTCGCTTAATAGTGATGGTACATCATTTTTTTTGGGGGGGGGGGGGGGGGGGGGGGGGGTGCAAGCTGCATTTTGATGGGATGGCTGATGTATGAATGCTTGAATGATAGGCTTGGCGCTGCTGGATTTTCGCTCGCGGGTGGAGATCGATCCTTACGGAGCGTTCGGGAATTGGGACCCGAACGACGACGGTCCGTGCGGTTGGTCGGGCGTGAGCTGTGCCGATGGCAAAGTAGAAATACTGTAAGTTTTTTTTTTCCCCTTCTTGTTCGTTAGTTTTGTTGTGCTAAATAATGTATACTACGTGCGTGGAACCAATTATCACCCGGCAGTTGCTCGTCGTCTAGGTTATCTAGGAATTTGGCACCAACATAGATGGTGGATGTTTGGCTTGAGGTTGTGATTGCTACTGTAAATCTGGGTGATGCTTCTTCATTTTTAGTTGTTTGCTATTGTTCTCAATTGTTTATCTATCTCGGGGAAGGAGTGGATAAGAACGGAGAAGCGTGTGACGGTGATTAGTGGCCAGGACCCGAGGCGAATAATTGGTAAGGGGCCGTGACACTCTAGGATATTGTGGAAGACGTTTTCCATGGTATTATTCAACAAAGGGGTCGAATGGGTGCTGAATTGGTGAAGGACCATAATATCCCGGGGCGAAGAAGTCCATTTCACAACGATGATATTTCGTTAAATACCATCATACCATGTTGTAGGGGGGCTACAAAAGAAAGCGTTTACGCTTGTATCATTCGATAAGAGACCTGGAGGGCGATGAATCGGTGTAGAGCTACATTATGTTGTTGGCGGATCAATGAAGAGTACATTACTACAATGATGCAAGAGGGCTTGATAAGGGGGAAGGACCGCATCAAAGACTCTTGGTTCACTCGGATGATATGTGCTCTTCGTTTTAACGATATTTTCTCTTCTACGATGACACTGACACGGCATTGCTTTTGGCATGTCTTTGTTGTGTTCGATATGTGCCCGACATGATGCATAATGGACATGACACCCCTTTCCGGAGGGTATGTGCTTCCTAGATATGTATTCTTGAGGCCAAAACAGTGAACTTCACATCTAGATTCTCGATGCTCTTTAGAGTTTCATATTTCTTTTGAGATGATGCCTAAGCTTCCATGGCTGGATGGTCGTTTGTGGTTATCTTATTTTCATGAGCTTACTTGATTGTCCTAAAATTTCATTTGCTATCTTTGGACCAACTGGAGCAGTCATCAGGTTAAAATGTGGCTACTCTCAAGTGTAATTGACAATTTTTAGTGAAATTCTAGTACTAGGTGGCAAAGACAAATTTGGAAAATTTTATTTAGGGAAAATGGACCATTACTTCAGTGTGTGCACAAGTTTCCTACAACATAGGGGAACCAGTGTCTACCAACCATTTAAAGCCTGATGTTTATAACCAAAGTCTAGGCTAGAAGTGGATTAGGACAACAAAGAAGAGGGGATCTAATATCTGCAAATGAAGTTGAAGAAGGAGATAATGATGGTTGAAAGAGATTTCACTGGAAGTGTGGACCATTCTGGTGACAAATTAAATGATAGGATGCGAGCCTTTAACTCCAATTAAGTACGCACTATAGACGGGCTGCTCTAGAGCAGGTAGACATAACAGGAACTATTGGAGGTTAGATGTACGAAAAATCAATTCAAAGGGGGAGAGAGGAAGCTTGCAGTTCTTGTTAGCTAAAAATCTCAGAAGTTGTCCTCCTCTAATTTTCTTAGTCAAATCTTTCATGTGAGCCTATATCATCTTCAAAACTTGATGGGGGAAAAGTTTGCTACCCCAGTAGGTTTGCACAGTGGCCAAGGAAGGGTCTACGTCCAAAAGCCTCTTTATGACAGGGTGCTAATAGAAAGGGTAAAGTGTCTATATGGAAGTAGAGTGAAGGGGTCATCAACTCTTCAGGAGACGGACATATATTGCATTTACCTTCTCGTGTTTCGTAGACCACTAAATAACAATATTTTTGTCCAATAATTTTCAGGAACGTTGGACTTGTGGCATCCTTCTTGGTCATGGAAAGAGGGACGCTTTATATCTAAATGCCTAAGTTTTATATAAAGGAAATCAGGAAATTTTGGTTAAGGGTGTCGGGAATCTAAGAGCCAAAAATGGAAAAGAACAATACTTTATTTTCAAAGCCTTAATATTAAAGTTTATTCACTCTAATTTTCCGAATTGCTCATGGATCTTTCTGGACTTCTGTATTTACCTAGGCCTAATCTTGTAATATGGATTATACATAGTGGTTTTCTTCCAGAGTTATTTTCTTCTGACTAATCCATGGATTCATGTCTACAAGCATCAAAAGAGTATATGTTATTTTCATATAGTTACGTGTATTGACTCTTTTGGTATTGTAACAAACTTTACCTATAGGGACCTAAAGGAGAAATCTTTGGTGGGGATGCTGGCTCCGGAACTGGGAAAGCTTACTCACTTAAGAGCTCTGTAAGCATTAGCATCTTATTTTGAGGCCATTTTCTTTTTCATTGTAAAGATCATACTTGTTTACATTACAATGTACATATTGACCTACTCAGAGCTCACATTAGCAGGAGTTTCATGCCATTAAAACTCCATTTTTTTATTGAGAAAATTTCCATTCCTTAGTAAGTTCAATGAATAAAAAAGTAATATAACATTATACCTATTGGGAAATAGGTAAATTTTGTGAAAATATGGAGGATCAAGGAGATGGTTGAGGGGAATCCTAAAGGAAATTACTTTTTTTTTTTCCTTTGGCATGGAATCATGTAATGGAGTAAATATCTTTATGCAAAAATATGAACCCCCTATATCAACTTTCTTTAATATTTACAAATCTCACAATAGTTACGTTTAAGGATCATTTTGTAGCAAAATCAGGTTTTTGGTTTGAAAACTGGGGCTACATATGGGTGAGAAGCACCCCCCCCCCCCCCCTCCCCCTTGACTTTTACATTTTAGTAGAAATTCCTTATATTAATCTTCTCGTAGGAGTTATACAATTGGTTAGTTAGACATATCTAATAATATCAATCTTTCACTATTTTAAGTTTGATTTTGTTGCCAAAACCCCCCTCTCAATATCCTTAGCTTAATAGTTTATGTTATTTATTATTAAAATTTATATTTTCCCTCTGGAATGGCAAAGTTTGATATATACCATGAAAAAGATAGACTAGTTCATTAGAGATAATTAAGGATATTAACAAGCACAATTTAAATTTAAAATTCTAATTGATAATTTGAAATTTAAACAAATTCAAACTTTATTGTAATCTAATTAAATGACTGATAGGGTTGATATGACTGATATGACTGATAGGGTTGTTAGAGTATTGAGCTTAGTTATGGAGTTACAGAAATATTTTTGTTCACGGAGAATAGTGTGCGTAGTCGCACTGTTGACCAGACATCTAACTTCCCTACTTGCCATATCTAATCACAAATTAATTGAATTGGTCCCATGCATAAAATTGAATTTAGTTAATTATCCCGAAAAAAAAAATCCAAACTAATAAAACACTTTAATCCATAAATAAAATTTCAAAGAAAATATCCTAGAAAATTTCGACATGTCAGAGCCTTTTATGTCTACCCTTCTATCATCTAGTGAAGTCAACTATTTCCAAAGTAGTATCCATATGATCAAATTGGACAATATTAGTCTTTTTTCTGATATGAATGGTATGCATTAAATACATTGGCAGGACATGAGCATGACAGGTGCGAGACCAATGGTCTGCTCCGTCACAACGGTAGCGCACATTGGAAGAATCTATCTTCCCCTTCTTGAAGTTGTCGACCTTGGCAGCCAAATGGGCATGCTTTCGGCCTTGGTTTCCATAGTGTTGGCCTTGATTTCTACGACTTTCTGCGGGGTTTCCTCTTTTATCGTGGCCCCTATTCCGACTCATTGGTTATGGTATCTAAAATGTCCTGAATTTGCTTCAAGCAAGGGGATTGCATTCGTGCCAGTAGGACGAGCCTGATTGTTTTTTATCAGGAGATTGTTGTTTTGTTCAGCGAGTAACAGTAGTAATTAGTTTCGAGAACTTGGTAAGGAGCAAGTCTTCTATGGAGAGATTGTTTTTCATCGAGAGCTTATTAGAGGAATGGAAAGCTGAGTAAGTCTTCTCTAGGAGATCAACCAAGTAAAGTCTTCATTAAGAAAATTGAGTGATCGAATTCAATATACTTCAGATTATACTTATTCACGGACTTAAAGTCCCGAACCCGGAGGTTTTGCTAATCATGCTTGTTTCAGGCCAGTAAATCAATCTTTGATGGTCAAAATGCTCTTCAAGAGCAACCCAAAGGTCCTAGGATCGTCTTCAACAAGATATTCTGTTTTCGTTGCTTCAGACATGTGCTTTCGGATAAAAATCATAGTGATTGCCTTTTCATCTTCATTTGTCTTACTGTTGGCCTCAATGACGACTCTCAATTTTTAGCATTGAGATGAAGCTTGACATCTTGGAGCCACTTCACGCAACTTTTTCCAGAAACTTTCATTGCTGTGAAATCGAGCTTGTTCAGATTCAATACTGCATGGAGGGAACAAGATGTTAATGCGTTGGATAAATAAAATATCCATAAACAACTATATGAGAACTTTGGGTACTCTGACACAGAAATTTTCGATTAAATATATGAAATTTTTGGTTCTTAACATGCAATGTTTAATTGTAGGAAACTAAGGTTTGGCATGTATGAACTTTAGGTTCACTACGTACGACGAGTCTAATATGCGTCAGGCATATCTTCGGTGATGATAATATACGTGAGGCATATCTATGGCGAGGTTAGACCTCCGCCAAATATTTGCTTTCCAGCGAAGCTAATGCTGCGGTGATACGATTATTATGATGAGGATATGACCTCTGTTAATTATTCGCCATGCTTCTGGCGAAGCTAATGCTGCTAGCAAAGGTTGTACCCTCCGCCAATTTGTAGCTCTGCTAACGGTGGGGCTAATGCTGTTAGCATTATGACGATATTGTGCTCTCCGCCAATTTGTAGCTTTGCTATGACGAAGCTAACGAAACGGCTGGGCTAGACCTCTGACGTTGCTTCCGGCAAAGCTAAATGATACGACGAAGCTAGACCTCTGCCAGTTTGTAGTTTTTGCTATAAAGAAGCTAACGAAACGACGGAGCTAGACCTATGGCTTTGCTTCCGGCAAAGCTAATGACACATCAGAGCTAGACCTGTGCCAGTTTGTAGCTTTTGCTATGGCAAAGCTAATGAAACGATGAGGCTATGCCCTTAGCAATTTTTGCTTACGGTAAAGTTATCGCTGCGGTGATGTTAGGAATACGACGAGGCTAGGACCTCTGACATTTTGTAGCTTTGCGTCCCACGAAGCTAACAATACGACAAGGTTAGACCTTTGCCAATTTATTAACTTTTCTTCTGGCGAAGTTTATCGCTCTGGCGATGCTAGCGTTACAGCGAGGCTAGGCATTCTGTTAGTCTCGCCTACAGAAAGGCTGTGCCTTAAGCCGATTTTTTGCTTGTGGCGAAACTGGTGATGCAACAGAACTGTCTTGCGGCTAGCCTTTGCCCTCTTGTATCCTTGCCTGCATCGAGGCTTGCCTTTGCCAATTGGTTGCTTCACTTATGACAAACTTAATGTTGTATCGATGCTATGCTCGCTGTTTAGCTTTCCTTCTAGCGATGCTTTGCATGCTATTAGTGTCGCTTCTAGCGATGTTTTGCTCACTGTTAGCGTTGCTTCTGGTGATGCTATGCATGCTGTTAACCTCGTTGAGGCTTAGCGTTTGTCGCTTTTAGCATCAGTGATGCCGATGATGTTTAATCAAATAACAAAATTCATAGATAAAAATATCTTTGAAAATAAGAACAAAACCTATGTTCTAAGACATTTTTGGTTATGATACGTTGAATATGAAAAAAAAAAATGAAAACCAAGCTTTTCTAAATACCGTTGCTGGCTAATGGACCGTTGATCGTGGAGGTTGGCAGAACAAATCTCCTTACAATTTTTTAGATCATTAGAGAATTTTTTTTGGATTGGCTTAATTGGATGAATTCTAAAGAGAACGGTAGAGTGCTGATAATTGTAGTCAAATATTTACTAAGAAATGAGAGAGAGAGAGAGAGAGAGAGAGAGAGAGAGAAAGTAATTTCTGGTGGCTGAACCCCTTCAAGTGGTTTTATAATTTCTATTTATAATATCAATTAGCTTAACAAACTTTACAAGATGTGATCATATGAGATCATGATATGATAAGGATCAGGATAACACCTATCCTATATGTTAGTTGGCACAATCAACTAAGTTATTCAAATTAACTACAACGTGAATATCTTTTTCCAACTCTTTCATTTATTTTAGGGAGGGGTTTCTCCAGTATTGAAATGTAGAATATTAGGAGTAATGAATATGTTTATCGATAATCTCTAGGCTATATATAGCCTTACAACCTGTCACGCCCCGCTCCCGTAGGAGCGATCGTCCTCGCTAAGGCGTGATGCCGCACGAGCCTAGATTGCGCTCATGCAAGGCGGGTTCCATAACGGCCGATTTCAGCGGCTGCGACGGGGTCGTCGCACAGAAGTCCCATGCAGAGACATTGAACATACAACGGAAATTTAGAACAAACACAAGTTATTCAACAGAAAGCTCTTTATTGATATTGATGCAAAAATTACAATGGGCACAAGGCTAATATTACAAGTCTCTCAAGCTCACTCAAGCTCACATTACAAGTCACTCAGCTCTCTCTCTCATCTCTCAAATACAAGTCTTGATCCAGCGGAAGCTTCGGAAGGTGATGTCCATACATTATGTCCCGTATAAGTCTTCAATCCATGCGGCCGCACGCTTCGAATCGCCAAGGAACTCCGTGCCTCGACGCATCCAAGCGAGCTCCGCGCCACGAGCTTCTACCTGTGCCTGCACATGTAAATTATGTGGGTGTCAATACTCAACTGTACTGGTGGAATGAGCTCCTCGCCCACCCATACAAAACCCGCACGTTTGATTTACTTTTGTGCAACTTAGTCCCCTTTATGATTGTCTTTCTACTCTTGCCTTAGGATCAGTTTTAGGACCGACGCCTTGCCTATTCAGTGTCTTTAGACCATCTCGTGCTTGCAACGACAATGTTAACTCATACCTTGCCTCAAGACCCTTCTCGTGCCAACAACGTTAACCTATCGAGTCGTGTTTGCCTTACGGCTTAAAATCAGAGATGCAACTACGCGATAAAGCTCCATTTTTTCGTGTGACCGTGCTACAAACCCTTGCTGAGGCCGTGCCTCGCAATTCAGTGAGACTTAACCATATCGCCGCCTCGTGGCCCTTGCCGCCTAGCGGCCCTTGCTACTTTTGACCACCAACTGACCAAATCGAGGCTTGTGAACTTAGGGTCACTTGACAGACTTGCCTTGCGGCGTTTCCTGACTTAAACTTGAAACAACTCAAACCCAACTTTTGTAACTCATATGCCAACACATGAGACTCGACGCCTCATCTCGTGCTGAAACACGACGCCTATGTTGAAACCCAATCTTAGGCCCAAATTTTGTGTTCTAACTGTACACACCTTCAACTCAACTAAATCCAAAGGCATACACGCGGTTAGCCGCTATTTGCCGACATCTATATGAACTTGGTCACTAGCATCACAAGCTATACCTTGACATATAGTTTTGTTAATCGGGATCCTTTCGACGCAAGTAGCTAGTCCCGTCACAAGTCCCCGCTTAACCTGTGCCAAAACCTTACGTACGACTATACCCTGTTCCCTCCTAGGCCGAGTTGGCCCCTTGGCCAAGGGTTACCGCTCGAGGGTTCATCGCCCTTGTCGACAAGTTGTCAAATGACCATGCAAGACTCGACACAAACTGACGTCTCACACAGTCATTCCTCTACCAAAGCCAAGATTTCTATCCTTGAGACCCCTCGACGACCCACGGTCGCAAGCATTCCTTTCCTTGAGACCTCTCGACGACCCACGGTCGCGAGCATTCCTTTCCTTGAGACCCCTCGACGACCCACGGTCGCGAGCATTTCCCTCCTTATTACCCTATCATTTGGTTCAACTCATGAATGCCTATTTGATAGTCCTTTCTCAAAACTCACTTTGAATCAATTGTGATCCTTGCCTTAAACACTAAGCCCGTGCATCGTGCCTTAAGCCAATCGTGCTCTGCTTGACACTCCTGCCCAAGTCGACGGGCCTTGAGATCGTGGGACTACTTGACTTGACAACCGCAGAATGAGCGGGACAACACTTGGAATGACTTAGGTCGACCGGCATAACTTTGTCTAACTTACTCAAGCCTACAACTTAACCCGAGGGACGAGCAAAGGCTATGCCAAGCCTTGCGCAGTGGAAGCGTGCATGCTTTATCAAGCATTTACGCGGGCGACGGCTATGACTTAGGCTAACTCTTAGCTTTTGCACCGAAGACCAACTTTTCTTCTCCCAAGCCACGGGATGAAGGACCGAGTGTCATTTTCAAAGCACGCCGTGCACCAACTCTAAGCCGATCGTTGGACCTTTTTCTATGTTCTAACTCATTTCGACCCGTCGGGATTATTCCCTTAGCTATGTGGATTCGTCTCTTTTATTATCAAGCCTATTGTGCAAGTTGAAAACACACGATTTATTATGTGAAGGCTAAGATGAGGCAAGTTCACCGAAACTATCCCACCTGAGCGAGCGGTCGCCTCGACCGAGCGAAGTCTTCCAGCAGCCGTTGCAAGGCTAAGGCCGAACGCCGTCGGCGTTTCGATTCCTCCGATTGACTGAGCGGGACGGGACACTACATCATACACCACTCAGAAAAAGTTTCGTCCTCGAAACTAACTGAGTACACTTATCGATTTATCACTTTACTCAACATTCAAGAACTCTCGCACACAATTCTCCTATGCCTTACTCAAATCCGAGCCACGCTCGTGCTACCCTCAATCCTTTCTTCAAAATTTACGATCTCAAAATCCTCGATACTTCCTCGTTCCTCAAATCTTACTTGAATTCAACGTATCACTTAGTATGGATCGTGTACATATCTTAGGCGTCCCCAAAATACATGCATTTCAACCAAGCCTCGTGATAGCGAATCCCGCCATCACCACTCGAGTCGGATCGTGCACGCATTCAAGCGTCCTTGATATACATGCATGTCAACCGAGCCTCATGAGTGGTGCTTTTACCATTCCTATCGCTCCGCACCGGAACGTCTGCCTAACTGCTAGGCTATGTCTTTCCGTCAGTATTGGAATCATAGTTCCCAAACAACAATATCAACACTGACCCCATCCTAAGGTCAAACCAAGTTGATAGTACGGGATTTTCTATCCAAGCTCGCATCACTCCGATTTCTAAACTTCGAGCATAGATTGCCTACACACATCCCAACATTTCGTCGCACGGGGTCCGAGTTATTCAGCAAAGCCATCCTATGACAACTTACGTTTCAACCAATTCCTTAACATATCAATCTCACTCGTTCAACAAGCCATTTTGCATAGTCTATCTCTTTGAACACGTTCGACACAGATCGCCTATCAATCTTTCTCAATTCGAGCACGCTATGACGCAATTCATTGCTAACCAAAATTCCACATTCCATATTTCCTAAGTCATCTATTCCAATTCACGTAATCGATTCATGAGGTCGTCTAGCTTAACAATATGTTGTGTCCCGATCTCACGCGAGTCAGATTTTTCACGGTGGGCATGAATCACCATGCACGCTCCCGCGGGATAATCATCCTCATCGGGACGTAACTCTTGTTTTGCGTCTAGACTAGTTCATTCTCGATGCACGGATTGGACCTACTCAATCCTCAAGTTTCTTTCATTCATCAGTCGCAAGTCCAAACATCCTCGAATTCACCTTCGCGTCAAACCGACAAGTCGAGACAATCAACGTTGCCGCGTCCTGATTTTTCGAGTTCGATCATTCCCGCGACATGAATCACCATGTCAGCGCTCACGCGGAACAATCGCCCCAAATTCGACGCAACGCATGTGCGAGACTGGAGTTGCGCTCGCGCAAGACAAGATCGTCGACGTTGTGGCTATCAACGTAACCATCAAGACACGATCATTTTCATCCAACATTCATCTCGATCAAAATCCTAAGTATCGCATCCAACCGAACCATAACACTTGCACGATCGTCATTCGTCGAGTTAGAGTACCCCCGAGTTATCGTATATCGATCTTTGATAAGCCTCAATACCATCGATGACATGCGTAACTTGACGATATTCCTTTGCAACAAGTTTCGAGTCGTGCGAATGATGCTATCGTCCGACTGGATAATCTCCTCGACATTCAAATTCAAGTTCGATCATTATCCCTCGAATCAATCACAACATCAAATTCCTCAAACCCAAATTTGTGTATTGTTCATCCATCTATCTTAAGTCATCGGCCAATGCATTTCCTCAATCGCATCGTCCCTTTGTTAACTCAATCATCGAGCAACATTCAATCCAATCCTTAAAGTCATTTTCAAACATTCGAATCAAACTTTTCATGCACGCTATCTTCTCGTCGTGCTAACTTTTCGTATACGATCCGTTTCGATTTCCTCGATCAAGTCATCCATTCGTACATCCTAACTTTTCTTCGATTCAGTTTCATCTACTCGATCACTTTCGCGTTTCATACTTGCACAAATCCTCAATCCCGTGCACGTTTCGTGTACGTCAATTTCTAGGTCGTTCGAATCAACTTATCAAACTTCAAGACAACAACTCACTCCATCGTACACGATCTAAGGCTTTGCATATGTGCGACGCTTGCTGATAGACTCATCGACACCCCGAATCCTCAATCGATCAATCGACATCCCTGAGGCTATCGCATACACCACTCAGGGATGAAGTCATTCGACAAATCCTCAACTATCATTCGATTAAAAATCCACTTCTTCAAATTTTCCGTTCGAACCATTTCTCAATTTTTAAGCACGCTCACCTATATCGCACTGACGATATCGTCGCTCGATAGCACCCTTCGATAGTCATCTCACTTTACTCAATCAAGTTCAACTCATTCTTGCCCGACACAATTTGAATCCCGCACTCGACTTTTCTAAGGTCGACGCAACTTTGGTGTATATGCCCAGCCTGACTTAGCCAACCGTGCTTACGCAAATCATCTTTTTGGTTTATCAAAAACTGTTCTCCTACGTTTTGCAAAATAGTTAGACTTATTGTATGGACATCCCGTGGGACAATTGAGAGAGAGCGCACCAACGATAACAACTTGCGGAAGCAACAGAGTTTTGCGGAAACATCGAAGTTAAAGAATTTAATCGATAGTCCAAGGACGTAAAGCCGTGCTCTGATACCATTATGTCACGCCCCGCTCCCGTAGGAGCGATCGTCCTCGCTAAGGCGTGATGCCGCACGAGCCTAGATTGCGCTCATGCAAGGCGGGTTCCATAACGGCCGATTTCAGCGGCTGCGACGGGGTCGTCGCACAGAAGTTCCATGCAGAGACATTGAACATACAGCGGAAATTTAGAACAAACACAAATTATTCAACAAAAAGCTCTTTATTGATATTGATGCAAAAATTACAATGGGCACAAGGCCAGTATTACAAGTCTCTCAAGCTCACTCAAGCTCACATTACAAGTCACTCAGCTCTCTCTCTCATCTCTCAAATACAAGTCTTGATCCAGCGGAAGCTTCGGAAGGTGATGTCCATATATTATGTCCCGTATAAGTCTTCAATCCATGCGGCCGCACGCTTCGAATCGCCAAGGAACTCCGTGCCTCGACGCATCCAAGCGAGCTCCGCGCCACGAGCTTCTACCTGTGCCTGCACATGTAAACTATGTGGGTGTCAGTACTCAACTGTACTGGTGGAATGAGCTCCTCGTCCACCCATACAAAACCCGCACGTTTGATTTACTTTTGTGCAACTTAGTCCCCTTTATGATTGTCTTTCTACTCTTGCCTTAGGATCAGTTTTAGGACCGACGCCTTGCCTATTCAGTGTCTTTAGACCATCTCGTGCTTGCAACGACAATGTTAACTCATACCTTGCCTCAAGACCCTTCTCGTGCCAACAACGTTAACCTATCGAGTCGTGTTTGCCTTACGGCTTAAAATCAGAGACGCAACTACGCGATAAAGCTCCATTTTTCCGTGTGACCGTGCTATAAACCTTTGCTGAGGCCGTGCCTCGCAATTCAGTGAGACTTAACCATATCGCCGCCTCGCGGCCCTTGCCGCCTAGCGGCCCTTGCTACTTTTGACCACCAACTGACCAAATCGAGGCTTGTGAACTTAGGGTCACTTGACAGACTTGCCTTGCGGCGTTTCCTGACTTAAACTTGAAACAACTCAAACCCAACTTTTGTAACTCATATGCCAACACATGAGACTCAACGTCTCATCTCGTGCTGAAACACGACGCCTATGTTGAAACCCAATCTTAGGCCCAAACTTTGTGTTCTAACTGTACACACCTTCAACTCAACTAAATCCAAAGGCATACACGCGGTTAGCCGCTATTTGCCGACATCTATATGAACTTGGTCACTAGCATCACAAGCTATACCTTGACATATAGTTTTGTTAATCGGGATCCTTTCGACGCAAGTAGCTAGTCCCGTCGCAAGTCCCCGCTTAACCTGTGCCAAAACCTTACGCACGACTATACCCTGTTCCCTCCTAGGCCGAGTCGGCCCCTTGGCCAAGGGTTACCGCTCGAGGGTTCATCGCCCTTGTCGACAAGTTGTCAAATGACCATGCAAGACTCGACACAAACTGACGTCTCACACAGTCATTCCTCTACCAAAGCCAAGACTTCTATCCTTGAGACCCCTCGACGATCCACGGTCGCGAGCATTCCTTTCCTTGAGACCCCTCGACGACCCACGGTCGCGAGCATTTCCTTCCTTATTACCCTATCATTTGGTTCAACTCATGAATGCCTATTTGATAGTCCTTTCTCAAACTCACTTTGAATCAATTGTGATCCTTGCCTTAAACACTAAGCCCGTGCATCGTGCCTTAAGCCAATCGTGCTCTGCGTGACACTCCTGCCCAAGTCGACGGGCCTTGAGATCGTGGGACTACTTGACTTGACAACCGCAGAATGAGCGGGACAACACTTGGAATGACTTAGGTCGACCGGCATAACTTTGCCTAACTTACTCAAGCCTACAACTTAACCCGAGGGACGAGCAAAGGCTATGCCAAGCCTTGCGCAGTGGAAGCGTGCATGCTTTATCAAGCATTTACGCGGACGACGCCTATGACTTAGGCTAACTCTTAGCTTTTGCACCGAAGACCAACTTTCCTTCTCCCAAACCACGGGACGAAGGACCGAGTGTCATTTTCAAAGCACGCCGTGCACCAACTCTAAGCCGACCGTTGGACCTTTTTCCATGTTCTAACTCATTTCGACCCGTCGGGATTATTCCCTTAGCTATGTGGATTCGTCTCTTTTATTATCAAGCCTATTGTGCAAGTTGAAAACACACGATTTATTATGTGAAGGCTAAGATGAGACAAGTTCACCGAAACTACCCCACCTGAGCGAGCGGTCGCCTCGACCGAGCGAAGTCTTCCAGCAGCCGTTGCAAGGCTAAGGCCGAACGCCGTCGGCGTTTCGATTCCTCCGATTGACTGAGCGGGACGGGGCACTACACAACCCTCCATCTTACATAAAACTCCTTAATATATTCTAATATACCAACTCTCCTCCTCAAGATGGGCGAAAGATATTCACTAAGTCCATCTTGTCACATCCTCTGATCATATCTCCAGAGCTAAGTCCATTGGTTAGACTGTCTGCTACCTGATCCTTGGTTGGAACGTGGCCTAGCTCCGGTAGTCCAACTTCTCCTTGATGAAGAATCTATAGATCTCGATGTGTTTGGTCTAGTCATGCTGCACTAGATTGTTGACGATACTGATGGCTGACTGGTTGTCACACCACAGCTTCATCTTGGCTCCTTGATCCAGCGTCAGCACCACCAGCATACTCTTCAGCCATAGCAGCTCTGCAATTCCTAAGGCCATAGCTCTATACTCCGCTTCAGCTGTCGATCTGCCCACTACTGACTGCTTCTTACTCCTCCAAGAGACCAAGTTGCCTTCTACAAATATGCAACAGTCCGAGGTAGACCTTCTGTCATCAGCACAGCTAGCCCAATCAGTATCATAGTAGCCCTCGATGCTCACATGATCATTCTTCCTGAATATTAGCCCCTTTTCAGAGGCACCCTTCAAGTATCTCAGAATCTGGTACACTGCATCCATATGACCCTTCCTTGGGTCATGCATGTAGCGGCTCACCACACTCACTGCAAAGCAGATATCAGGACGTGTGTGGCTCAAATAGATCAACTTGTCCACCAGTCTCTGGTATCTGTTTCGGTTAACTGGTTCTCCAGTCTCAGCACCCAGCTTGAACATCTGATTGATCGGTGTCGCTGCAGATTTGCATTCCAACATCCATGTCTTTGGAAGAATGTCCAGCGCATACTTCCTCTGAGAAAGAACAATTCCCTCTGTTCTTCGAGCAATCTCAATTCCAAGGAAGTACCGAAGAAGGCCAAGATCCTTCACCTCGAACTCCTTGCCAAGCTTTCCCTTGAGTCGAGTAATCTCCTGCTTATCATCTTTTGTGATAATCATATCGTCCACGTACACCGCAAGCATGGTGATGTGGCTTCCATTCTGATGGAAGAACACAGTTTGATCGGCATTGATCTGCTGATATCTTATCCCTATCATCGCCCTCCTGAATTTATCAAATCATGCTCGAGGAGACTACATCAGTCCATAGAGGGACTTCTTCAACCTGCAGACCTTGTCCACTGTCTTACCGATGCAGAATTCTGGTAGTATCTCCATGTACACCTCCTCAACTAGATCCCTATGAAGAAACACATTCTTCACATCCAGTTGGTGCAGCTTCCATCTACCATTCGCTGTCAATGAAATCAGGGTCATGAAGGTGCTCATCTTCGCCACTGGTGCAAAGGTCTTGTCGTAGTCAATATCGTACGACTGACTGATCTTTTGCCAATGTTCTAAAAATCGCTACGCGGGGACGGTGCGCCAAGAGCCCGCCTAGCGCCTAGGGCGCCTAGGCGCCGAACTGATTTTTTTTTTAATATATATATAGGTAACATATATATATATATATGTATGTATGTCATATATGAACATAACTTAAGCTTGACAAGTTGGTTAGCCTGTGGTTTTAAGTTAAGTGTTTATTTGTGAAGGAAGGGTTCGAACTCTGTGCTTGCAGAGTTCAGTTTTTTTTTTTTCCTTTCCTTTCCTTTTCCTTTTCCTTTCCTTTTCCTTTGCTTTCCTTTCCTTTTCCTTTGCTTTCCTTCTCCGGTCCCTCTCTCCTCTCCTCCCTCTCCCACCACCGCCTCCACCACCACCACCGCCTCCACCAGCTCTACTACTGCCTCCACCAGCTCCACCACCACCACCGCCTCCACCAGCTCCACCACTGCCTCCACCACCACCACCACCACCACCGGCTCCACCTCCACCACCAGCTCCACCACCGGCTCCACCACCACCACCACCGCCTCCACCACCGGCTCCACCACCACCACCGGCTCCACCACCACCACCGGCTCCACCACCACCACTACCACCGGCTCCACCACCGGCTCCACCACCACCACCACCACCACCGGTAAGTTTTAGGGTTTTTTTTTTGATATTTTAAAATAGGGGTCGCCTAGGCCGCCTAGGCCGCCTAGGCCCGCCTAGGGCCTCTAGCGCCTAGGCCGGCCGCCTAGGCCCTTTTCGGTGCGGCCAGGGGCCGCCTAGCGCCTAGGCGGCCGCCTAGGCCGATTTTTAGAACACTGTCTTTTGCCACAAGTCGAGCCTTTTAGCGCTCAACCTGTCCATCTGGGTTCTGCTTCAAAGTAAAGACCCACTTGCATCCGATTGCCCTCTTTTCCTCTGGCAGTTTTATCAGTTCCTAAGTGCGGTTCTTCTCAATAGTCCCTAACTCCTTATGCATCGCCACTTTCCACTTTGGATCGTTCTTGACAACCTGTCAATTGTTATGTACTGTAATACTATCCAAAGATGGAATGAATGCTCCATGAGAAGAAGAGATATTATCATATGAAACAAACTGAGTAAGGTCCCAACTATATCTATCAGGAGAATTTTTCGCATTGCTGCGAGCAATGTTCTAAAAATCGCTAGGCGGACTCGGTGCGGCGGAGGTCCGCCTAGCGCCTAGCCCGCCTAGAATTTTTTTTTTAAATTTTTGAAAATTTGAAATTTGAAATTTCAATGTTCTAAAATCCAAATACTATTTTAAAACCCAAACAAATATCCAAAATACAACTAAGAATAAACAAAATCAAAAAAATCAAAAAAAAAATAAAAAAAATCAAAAAATTTAATAACCCGCCGCCTAGGGACGTCTAGGGCCCGCCTAGGGGCGCCTAGGGCCCGCCTAGCCCACCGCCTAGGGGGTTTTCGGTGCGGTGGACAGGCGCCTAGCGCCTAGGCGGACGCCTAGGCCGATTTTTAGAACACTGGCTGCGAGTGTCCTCCGTACTGATAATGGTGTGTGAGGAGTAGGAAGAATGATATCACCTGAAGGAAAATCTGGTGGTGGTGGTGTAGGTGTCTTAGGAGTCAAGACGGACGCATGTAAGGGACTTGGCACCGACACTATTGGTACTGGTCCTGCAGTTTGCTTCCTTTTCCTGCTGTAGGTATGTAACTCCCCTGAGTCGTGGGACTAACACCTCTCATCTCCTCCCCTGTTCCTCTTCACTCTCCTGCTCCTCCTCAACCGTTCCTCTATGTCATACTCCTAAATCGGTTACCACACTCTCACCAATCTCCCTCTCGCCTCATACTCTCAGTATCAGGTGAGTTGTCCATGGATGAGGTTCCCTCCTGACGGTAGCATGGCTCATGCTCCTTGAAGTGAATATCCATGCTCGCAAACCTCTTCTTCTCTACTAGGTTCCAGCACACGTACTCCTTCTGAGTCGTCGAATAGCCCATGAAGACACACTTGACTGCTCTCGGGTCAAGTTTCCCAACAGACGGTCTGTTGTCTTTCACAAAACATACGTAGCCAAACACCTTCAGCGGGAGTATCCCACTATTATTTTCTTACAATATCTCACATGAAGACTTTCATCCCAGTACCTTCAAGGACATCCTGTTGATCAGTTGAGCTGATGTCAACACTGCATGACCCCACAGACTCTGTGGGACATTCATGACGATCATCATGCTCCTTGCCATCTCTAGAAGGTGTCTGTTCTTCCTTTCTGCCACTCTATTCTATGCTAGTGTGTATGCACAGGTGGTCTGACGTTGTATCCCGTGGGCTGACAGGTATTCCTCAAGTGCTTTGTTGGTATACTCTGTCCCATTGTCATACTTCAGTACCTTTACCACTGCTCTGTACTGAGTCTGGACATGTTTATGAAAGTCCCGAAAACAGGCAAAAATATCACTCTTATTCTTCATCAAATACAGACAGGTACACGAGAGGAACAATCAATAAAAGAAACGAAATACTTGTAACCATTCATAGTAGTTGTGGCGCACGGCCCCCAAACATCAGAATGTATAATATCAAAAACAGAAGATCTCCTATGGCCTGCACTAATATATGAGCTCCTAGTAAGTTTGCCTAAATCACATGCATCACATACTAGTTTTTTCTTATTTGCTTTCTCATAAATAGATGGATACAAGCTACTCAAAAGACCAAAAAAGGAGTGCCCCAATCGCCTGTGGTGGAGTATCAGTGTATCCTCGGCACTCATCTTTGGTCCTCCTATTCCTGTCCTCTCTGCTACAGACACCAATGTCGAATCCAGCCCTTCTCGATCCAGGTACCACAGTCCATCATGTCAAGTGTCAGTCCCAAGTCTTCGTTCCGTCTTCTTCTCCTGGAAGATCACCTTAGGAATATCAAAAGAGACATTGCATTTTAGTTGGAGGATTATAGAACTAATGGACAAAAGACTGACTGGAAAAGGAGTATGCAAAATATTGGATAATTTTACTGAACCTGTACAATCGATAGTACCTTACCGATCACTGGCTGGAAAGTACCATAAGCTGTTTGAATGTTGTCCGCCGATGATAGGTGAGTGTAGAAAGAGAACTCACTAGCATTCCTTGTCATGTGTCGAGACGCACTCGAATCGACAATCCAGTCCGACGATCTAAGGAAAGACATAGATGCAAGGGCGATTGAGTCGTCAGTACCTTCCGATGGATGAGAATACATGTTGCCTCTGACGAAGAATGAGATGGACGCCGCCTCGGTCCCACTCCTCCTGTCTCCATCGCGTGACGCTCTCAGCTTCCTCCTGAGTACCTCCAGCATGTCCAGCAGTGCCTGATCCTCCTCAGTATAGGCACCATCGGCTCCCTCATCGCCTTCTGCTGCCAGTAGGTTCGTCCGATTACCTCCTCGACCACCTCGTTGACCTCCACGACCACGGCCACGTCCTCCAAACTGTCCATGTCCACCACCTGAATCTCCCTCCTTGGGTGGTTTGGTGCAAACATACCTCAGATGATCCACCTCCCCGCAGTTGTAGTAGTGTCGGGGCTCTCCCTTAGGTCCTGTGTCGCCTGAATTGGCAACCACCAGTGCTGCCTTCACTTCAGGAGGACCGCATGTTCCTGCTCGCAGCTTGATGCGAGTCTCCTCCTAGATCATGGCCGAGATAGCCTCCTCAAGTGTAGGGATCTTAGGTTAGGCTACAAGTAGTGTTGTCCTCTGAGCAAACACTGCGGCCAGCCCCTTATAAAACTTCATCGTCCTCTCCTGCAGACATACCTGTCTTACCTTACTCTTCGGGTCCTCGCAGCTCGTCCGATCTGAGGAGTGATCGTAATCCAACCACAGACGTTCCAACTCCGTGGCATATTCCTGCACCGTCTTCTCACCCTGTACGGTGTCGTCGATCTCCCCCTTTATCTGAAAAACCCTCAAGTTATTTCTCACACCATCGTAGGTCCTCCTCAATTTCTCCCACACGTCCTTCACCATGTTAAGGCCATCCACTGTGGCGGCGATCGACTGGACTAAAGAATTGAGGAGTCAAATGTATATCAACATATGAGTAGACTTCCACTCGTCGCGTCCTGCCGAGCCCTCATCCGTCTGTCTTCTCTCATGACAAGAAACCCTCCAGGTTCTTCCCTGCGATGGTTCTTCTCACCCGTCGTGACCAACTCGTGTAGGTAGCCGGTCCATCAAGTTTCAGATAGATGGAGGGAAGCTCCAACTTCGCCGATGTTCGTGTCGCGCTCTCACCAGCCGACAGTTTTATCAGCTTCATCAACGTTGCGACCTCCGCAGAGTCCAACTTCTTGTTGATCTTCTCCATCGATCCTCCTCTTCTCCGATCACCTCATACCCGTCCTACGATTCCCGTTCGTCCTCTTCGTTCTCTCCTAGACCTGATTATGTCTCTCCCTCATCGGATCTATGCCTTCGATGTTAACGTCTGGAACGACCTGCGGGAGACGTCGGGAAATGCGGCAGAAGGCTCCTGCGGGTTCCGCGGGAGTCGCGGCTTCGCGGTGATGGTGGTGGCGGCGGCGGTGGCGGACGAGCGACGCGGCGGCGGCGGCAGTGGCACGACAGCGTTGGTGGCGGCTAGGGTTTGGGAGTGTAGTGGCGGCTAGGGTTTGGGAGTAGGAGTGGCGGCTATGGTTTGGACTCTGATACCATGTAGAATATTATGAGTAATGAATATGTTTATTGATAATCTCTTGGCTATATATAGTCTTACAACCCTCCATCTTACATAAAACCCCTTAATACATTCTAATATACCAACATGAAAACAAGAAAGTTTTTGTTATCCATACAAAAGAAATTTGTTCTCCTTTGATTATGATCCAAATACTTTGAAATTGTTACCAAAGTACCTTCAACCATCACATGTATTATCTATTCTCTCTTTGACTCAGTTTTTTCTACATTTCATAAATTCTTTTTCAGGATCTGAACTCCGCATCTTGTATATAAATGATTCTTTAATATATCATCATCATCCTAATCCTCCTCTTTTATTTGATAAGTAAATTCTTAAAGTTTTAACTTTGGCAGCATACTCCATAAAAACAATTTTAATGGAGTTATACCTAAGGAGATCGGAGGGCTAATGATGCTAGAGCTCTTGGACTTGAGGGGAAATACCTTGAGTGGGACGCTTCCAGCAGAGATTGGAAACATGTTGTCACTTAAGTGCCTGTCAGTATGAAGTCATTATCCCTTCCATCGATATCTTTCATTTGACTGCGAACTTATGCTAACTTATCTGTTTTGTATCAGTCTGCTTTGTGAGAACGCCTTTCAAGGCGAAACACCTTCATGGGTTGACAAGACTAGCATTCTCTCTGATCTCAATTCTTCTTGTGAAGTGGCTAATGAACTTGAATGTGTAAATAGGAAAGTTAGATACAGGTAAGATACTTTTCGTTTCTCTACATTTTGATAAAACAAACTATATACTGTTGGCATGGCAAATTTTTTAAACTCGTCTCACATATTCCCTTTTTTCCTTTTCACCAGATGGTTTCCTGCTGTTAGCACACAAGTTTAAGAATATACACAATCTGATTACTTTATTAGTATCTTTCTTCTCTTTGATTTTGATTTGTATTTGTGTTTCTGAAGTTCAGGCAAGTAGCAGATAATAATTAATGATTAAAGCTATGGCCAACTACATAGTTGATTTTCTTGGGTCAACTAAGGTATACAATCTCTATGCGAGCTTCTTTCCTTTAAGTCGTAGAAGTTCTCAAGTTTGAGGTTACGAAACTTAAGATGCTGCTGGTAAAGCATCATATGCTCTATCTGACTAGAAATGGTAGTGAAAAAATACTCAAAAGGATCCACCAAGAGTAGTTGGAGTAGAGCATAGAGAATATTGAGTATCCCTTTAACTTATGGGACAGCATAAATATCCTCTGGATTTGTAGGCAGTTTTTGGGTGCTTTTAACAATGTCATTCCCATGTGTTGCCCAATTTTGGGGTTTCCCATGAATCTGTTACCAACTCGTAGAGGTATCAATATTTGGCCGATAACTGGTTGAAAATGTTCCAAGTTTGTTTGTTCATATTATGTACATAATTCCACAACCATAGATGAAAAGTCTCGTAGGTTTGGGTATATGCGCATATAGCTAGCCTTGAATGAAATAATGTCAATATGAACAGTATAAACTACATATTGGTAAATACAACTTTGGCAGAATGAATGTTGTTTCACTTGGGATCCATGTCTTAAAATTTACCAAATGTTGCTTTTATACCTTATCAATCTGAGCCTTCCGAGTACAACGGAAATCCATATGGTGGTGGCAGGAGAGAAATTTTCTTTATCAAGAAATTGTTTTCTTATTGTAAACTTATTTTACTAAGGTCTCCCTGCAAGACCTTTCCATGTCAACTTGCCTATATTGTTCCTTCATCATCAATTGAAGGGTCAATTTTTTGTTCGTAGATGCGACTCTTTGTGCCTCTCTTCACGCAAATAAACACAAATACAAGCTAGAATTTCAGCATGTGCAATACATTTGGTGTAAGGAGTGCTCTTTGTCGTCGTCACCATTATCATCGAAGCCTTCTTTCATTAGAATGGGATCACCTATGGAGCATAAGAAGGCTCCATAAAAGATTTGAAAAGTTTTATGACCGGTTATTTATCTGATGTTAACCATCTATGTTGGTGCCAAATTTTTAGCTATGAGCATGAGAGGGTCATGCATGCTATATAACCTAGGTGGCCAGTTGGTAGGTTGGTAGACCTACCTTTTGGGTATGCAGTTTAAGCTCAAGCAACCAAGGAGCACCCTCCATATTCGCCTATCCTATAAAGGGCCTAGATGACGAGGCAAGATGATACAATTTGCAATAGAGAATTACATTCATCTCTATGACGCATTAAGCTAGTGAAAAGAATGACAATACCAGTAAGGGGTGCTCATCAGAAGGCTAATTGTTTTGCTACAGACCGGACGCCCCGTAATTGCAAAAAATAAAATCAAACACTTTTTCTTTTGGTTAGATAAAAACTCGCCCTTTCCAAACTGTGTTGGGGTCCAGTCTGGATTTGGTGACGAAACATTTGTGGAATCTAAATCTAATTAATTATTTGATTTGATTTGATTTGGATGTTCATAATTAGTGTTGTGTTATTTTAGGTATAATAGGATTCTTATTTTAGGAAATCCTATTATGATCTAAAATATGATGTTGATGGAATATTTTAGGTATAATAGGATTCCTATTTTATTCCTATTTAGGAAATCCTATTATGACTAGAATATGATTTTTTCTTTCTATATATATGGGATGAGGGTGGAGGCACAAAGTACAGCACAATGTAGAGATTCGGGATGCTTGTCCTCAGGAAATCTAAGAGAAAGTTCGTGCTTTGCTCTTAGGACTTCGTCATCCAAGACAGAAGGAAGATGGAGATCTAATCGAGGAGTCGTCAACTTCGGTTAGGGAGATTGCTACGGGTTGTTGAGTGATCTCAATTGTAATCTTTTGTTTTTCTTCTTGAGAATGGAGGGGGTTGAACATATTAGGACAAAGGTTCAACATTAGTTTTGTCAATCTTGTAATTTTCATTTGAGTTATAAAGGTTGGAATTTGTCCAGGTGACGTAGTCACCGCCATATACTTGTCTTTATCTGTGCTTGGTGTCCGTTAGACGGGGGTTGGTTTGATCAGGTGGGTTGGCAAACGCTTCCGCACGCCTAACAAACTGTTGATTGGGGGAGAAATATCTAGTAAGTACAATTGAAGAAAGAAGAGTGTTCATTACTGCACACTCGACCAATATGTACTGACATTTACGAAGCTAATATTTTCTTATAGCTTCAAGGCAAAAATTGATTTAGCTTAAAATACGTATTGCGTGTCTTATAGCTTGAAGGCAACATTGATTTGACTTAAAATATGTATTGTGTGCTTTCATTATATAAAATATGACAATTACACCATAGCCTAACACGCGAAGCCATGTCACACCTTTTTTATATTATATTATACTGCATCAGGTTAGATACTTATATTAGAGTAATTTGTAATACATAATCCTTGCACATACATAAATAACTTCGACTTTCGAGCACTTTCACAATCCATATATAAAAGAGGTTTGCAGAAACTGAAGAAGGCTAGTCCCTTTGTGACTACAAACCTTAAATATTTTTGAATGTTCCCCAATACAAGTATCAGTTTTGATCTCTCCAATATTTCTTTATATTTTCTGACTAGTAGTTTGACGTTTAAACTTTCTTTTCTAATAGAAAGTCATCCTTTGCAATGAAGGTTTAGGTCAAAAACGCATTCTTCACACGCCCGTGGAGAGAGAGATGGTGACAATTTATTGAGTTAGTACATAGTGTTTATTCTTAATTATAATATCTTTTATACTGCAGAATCTAATGCCCTACTGTAATATATCCTGTCCGCAGCTGATTCTATTGAGCCTTTTATCAACCATAATACACGAACTGTTCGCCGTCAGCTACTTCAGGAAACAAGCAACCTTGCTGCTGTTGGTGTAAGCAGTTTTTCTCCTCAAGGAGCTGTCACAGTTTCATCTATTGGAAGTGGTTCGTTTCCTGCTGTGCCGAATCCTGACAATAGTACAAAGGCAGAGCCTTCGCCACCTATAAGTCCTCCGCTGAGCTCTCATTCATCTGGTCAAATACCTAGTAGTCCCGCTCCAAGTAAAGGTTTTGGAATATGGGTATATGTCCTCATAATCCTTGGAACTATCTTGCTTCTCATTCTAGCTGCAACCATGCTTTTAATGTTTCGCCGAAGGGGATCCGGTACAATTGGCCCTTGGAAGACTGGTTTAAGTGGTCAGCTACAGAAGGCATTTACAGCAGGTAATTTTTATTTTCAATTTTTGTGTATATCATGTGCGTATAGGAGGGATCTGCTGTTTGGAAAATGACACCTGGATCAACGTAATCTACTTGGGTGTATCTACTTTGTAAATACTATTACTGTGCGTTTAACTTCAAGACAAGATGGTCATCTAACATAAATGCCAATAAGCATTAACCACAATCAACACTACATGTACATTACCTTGAACCATTTGAGTCCAACATCAGGCTTTGTGAATCAATTGTGTAGGTCCCTTTGGTGCAATCTGGCTGTCATTTTGTAGTTATTTTTGGAGATTTGTATTCAGAGGACTTTTCTGATATTTTTAGTCAATAGGGGGTTTCATGAGATCTTCCATATGAGAAGATAGGGTATATTTAGGAAAATATTTTATTAAAAGGTCCATGTTTAATCCAAACAGAAAGTTGACAAGAAGTATAGTTAACATCTAAACAAAAAGCACAGGGCGGTTGGCAACCCAAATGGCTCCCTGATCTCTTTTCTTGATTTCTTGATGATTCTAATCGATTGAAGTTATGAGTAGGTTGAATTGTTTAGTATGTTTCTTTAATTTGGTGTGTATAAGGTGCTAGGGGAGATTAGCGCCTTAAGGAGCCTTGACGTCTTCATAACACTGAGGGATTGCATGCATTATATGATATTTACTAGTTTTCTCAGCTAACAGTTAAAGGAAGGATTGCTTTGTCAAGTTTACTGTTTCTTGTATACTGTTGCTTTGTCAAGTTCGTGGGTTCTTGTATCTAATTCCTTATTTCTGAAGCATAATCTTCATATAACCTACCATGTCTATTCGAGCCCAAATGTTAATATATCTTGTGCGTAGATGCTACATGCACTTATGATATCTAATCATAGTAATAATTGCACAACTCGGATAACAGTCTATAATGTTGCAGATTCGGATTTTAACTTGTGATTACAACAAGGAATTTAGAACAAAATATTATGGACTGAAATGAGTAGTGACAGTTTCATGCTGCTATTTCTCTACTTTTTATTTGTCCATTTTCTGAACAAATTACACGTTTTCCTTGTGATATAAAGTTGATATGACAACTATTACGAGCTTAGGTATGATATATAAGGAGAGAACCATTTGAAGAAATTGGAAAGTTCTATCATTTGTTATCACATATTTAGATGTACAATTGTTTTCTCATTTTTTAACTTTCAGGGGTGCCAAAATTAAATCGAGCAGAACTGGAAGCTGCTTGTGAGGAGTTCAGCAACATCATATGTACTTACCAACACTACACTATGTTTAAAGGGACTTTGTCAAGTGGAGTTGAGATTGCAGTGGCGTCTACTGCTGTTAAATCTACCACAGATTGGTCTGAGGGCTCAGAATTGTGTTACAGAAAAAAGGTTTCTCACTCTCGGTATCTTTGTAGAGCACACCACTTTATTGAATTGAATCATAATCTTGCCATCCTCCAAACTGTTACCGTTTTTAACTTTCTTTTATTTCTTCTAATATATAGATAGACACACTTTCACGAGTAAACCACAAGAACTTTGTTAATCTTCTTGGATGTTGTGAGGAGAACCAACCATTTATGAGGATGATGGTGTTTGAGTATGCACCAAATGGAACACTCTTTGATCATCTTCATGGTAGGAGTAACTGGCCAATCTCAAATTCTGGAATTGTATAACATCAAAACCAGGACGAAGATTAATGTGATCCATTTTTTGCAGTCAAAGAGTATGAGCCTCTAGATTGGAGTGCAAGAATGAGGGTTATAATGGGGATAGCCTACTGTCTTCAGTACATGCATCATGACGTCAAGCCACCTGTAGCTCTCCGCGAACTGCATTCCAATTCCATTTTAATGACAGATGATTATGCTGCTAAGGTAGATTCTGTCTTCTCACACTTTGTACTACGGATGTATTATTGTATTATAATATGTAATTCTCTGCAGATTGCAGACATAGGTGTTTTTATTGAGGCTCCAACTAAACAATGGACATCTGGAGACGATAAAAAAGATCTTACTGAGTTGCCCTTGGATGATCCTGAGAGCAACGTTTACAGCTTTGGAATTCTAATGTTAGAGATAATCTCTGGAAAACTTCCCTATTCATCAGAAGGTTCTATAGTAGATTGGGTAAGTCCAGCTTGGCAGTGGTCCTTTAGTTGCACTACCGTTCCCCACTCTTTGAATTTTGCCCTTGTTTGTTGAGGATCACTGACTGTTCTATTCTGCCTAATTGACAGGCTGCGGAATACTTTAGGGGGGAGCGCAATTTCAGTGCTATGGTCGATTTGACATTGAAGTTGTCCAATGAGAATGAGCTAGAAACCATTTGTCAGATTGTTCAAGATTGCATTCACAATGATCCAATGAAGAGACCGAAGATGAAGGAGGTCACTACTGCATTGAGGGAAGCATTGGGAATATCACCAGAAGCAGCAAGCCCGAGATCTTCTCCCCTTTGGTGGGCTGAACTTGAGATTCTCTCCGTCGAAGCAAGTTAAATTGTGACATTGCACATCAGGAACAAACACCTCATTTTCCCTGTTCCTCACTTCTCGGCGCCTATTGGAATCCTTGCAGTATATTGTGATCCGAGGTGCCTCTTTCTTGATTACAGATGATGAATATGTTTGCAGTGCATAACCAGGAAATGTAAAAATATATATACAGCACTTGATCATTTGGCTCTTTGGAAGACCAATGTTTTTGCTGTAAAATGGTGCAATGTTATGCAACCAAAGTGTGATCTATGTACATTTGGATATATTGTACTTAAGCTACAAGGTCTTTTATGAGCTTGAGCTTTTATATGTTCTTGCTACAGAAACTAGTACCAAATGTAATTATGTACATATTGGGTTTACTTTTCTGCTGTTTTTGTGAATTCACTTTTGCATTTGAGAGACAGAATTACCATAGTTTGTCGCCTCGCAAGAACGGCATAATCAGATCAAGGATGAGCAATTACCATCCTACAACTCTGGTCATGTCTTCCAAATTGATGTTCTCAGATCTTGCTGTTTTTTTGTTGTACTTTGTTTATTTACTTCATTTGAATGTCTTGATTTTTTTTTTCATTTCACTTTCTTTATCGATTGTCTTGTTTATCTGTGAGTCGCTTGATGGAAAGATGACTAGAGTTAAGCTTCTTACGTATTTGTATTTTTTTTCTTTCTCGTATAAACAGAAAAAAGTTGAAGTTGGTAAATGTGCATATACTACAAATATCTAAATATACAAACAAATACATACAAGTCATAAATTAAATATTACATATTACAAAAGAATATTTCTGTTTGGATGCCCCCTTCATTCTGTTGGTATTGTTGATTCATGAAAGATAATGCTTCCTCTTGTATTTTACAGGAATTTGCAGAGCATGTTCTAGTGGAATTCATGGCCGGTACTGAATCTCATGCAAAGATCTTTCGCGTAAGCCATAAAAAAGTAATAGTTCTTGCAACATACCTGCTCTGATTAGGACTATTAGTAAAACCTTTGAACTATATATATGTATAAGGAGAAAACACTGCGATAAATTGTCACGACCCGATTCCAATATACTGGGTCTAGTCGTATCATGTCCAGCCTGCACCATTGTGTGACAGCGGCAGTAAACAGTATCAAGCGGTAGTACACAAGCAGATAATTCTAAAATGCGAGAGTAAGAAAAACTTTATTTGAAATTTGAAATTAACGCTAAGAGTCTAGATGAAACAACACACAAGCAAATAAACTTTTAGTTTAATCATATGTTCTTTATTACAAACTGAAAATGGAAAAACTACGCAACGACACAACTAGTAATCCTGGGCTCCCTGGTCAAGTTCAGCTACCTCTTCAGGACTCGGATCGGTTCCGTAGAAGGAACTAAACACGAGCTCCTCGTCTTCGCAATCACCTAAAAATTTTGGTCTCCAGTCAGGAGGAAAGCAAGAACGTATATCCACATCCAGCATTCTAACTAATAATAAATGATGCAAGGGCAGTTTAAAACGTTATATATATTTTTCTAGATAATAATAAAGAAGACAGCATGCATGAATCTCAGTGCTACAATGATGCAATCTACAATGAGTCAATAATGATTTTAAGCGTATAGCTGAGCTGTGATCGGCTGGTAGATTCAATGAGTATACTAACATTTTGGCCAAATGATAGTATACAGTATGGCTCAACCCCATGTGCAATAGGGGTTAGTGCGAGAGAGGCAATATCAGTAACGATGCCTTTGGTCACAGATGCTATACTACTCCCCCAATCCCCGAGTCAATGAGTCAATCAAACAATCAATCTGGAGTCCGAGAGGGATCCCCTGTGAATCAGTGTCGATACAATATATGTAGTCCTACTGATGCAATACATCTAATTATTAAATAAAACACGGACATGAACCATATGAAACTTGTCTTGGATATTTCCGGTGCTGAAAGTGACGACAAGAAGATATAAGGCTAGAGTCGGGAGCCTGAACCTACATTAATTTAATATTCCGTTTTAGAAATTATTCCAAGGGTTTAACTAAAAATGCTACTAATTATAACAACAACGTTTAGTTATAAAACACCTTTTTGTTTGAGAAATAATACTATAATTAATTAATAGCTTAACTACGTATAATCATAATCGGTAAAACAATTCTACTGTAACTAGTATTTTATGAATAATGCAAAAATTACTATATTTTATTTATTAGTAAAATAATAACGATTTTATCATAAGCTATTATTATAATAGAAATATCATTTTAAACTTGGAAATACTTAAAATCTAATTTAGTATTTATTTTTATAAAACATTACAATTTATTTATAATAACATTTTCTTATATAAGAAATAACCATTTGAATAATAAATTACGAAAATCCTTATTTTAGTAAAACTTACGGTTTTTTATTAGAATAATGCTAAAATTAACTTTTTATATAATACGATAAGATTACTAATCAATTTAATGGTTAATTACGAAAACAATCTTTTATCCAAAATAAATAAATATATATTTGACCTAAATCACTATTTTCTATATTAAAAATATATTTTTGATATGTAACTATTTGTTTTGAAACTAATTTAATAATTAATAATAAATCATAAATTAATGGCAATAATCCTAATAATAATTAAAATAACGTTATTCCGACGTAATTCGTATTTTAACATTTCGTAAATCATTTAACAAAATTCGTTAACTCTATTAACTACTAATTAGTATAACAACCTAATAATATTCTAAAAGTCACATAATTAAAGGCAGGGATTTCTATTACAATACCTAAGATCGAATTAGGAAACTACAACTATCTATCCCGGAATTGACAGAGCTTTATTCTGTCGATTCCGGTCGGAAGCAGAAACAGGTTTTGGTATTCTGTAATTTAATAGAAGGGGTGTTAGGGCTTACCGGATGGTTGATGACGGAGTATTGAGGGGAGGCCTTGGACTCGGAACACACGCAGAACGTGTACGCATGCGGGGTGCGTACACACGGGTACGCAGAACATGCGCGGATGCGCGGGGCGACCACGCAGCTGCTGGCGCGTGGGGCGCGGCCTGGACGGCGCGCGGGCGCTGGTCACGCGGCCGGGTAGGCGGCCGGCGGGGCTGGCAGCCTGCTGTTGTGCGCGTGGAGGCATTGCAGATGCGCGAGTGTGCGAGATACGCCGTGGCAGCACTGTGGTGCGCAGAATGCGCCAGGACAGCGCGCTGGTGTGCCGGAATAGCGGGGACCCGGCGGAAGGCCGACGGCGGGGAGATGCTACCGTGTGAGAGGGAAAGAGAGTGAGAGGGGGTTTGTGTGCTGAGTGAGTTTTGGGGAGAGGAAAGAGTGAGGGGGTGGGTGATGAGTTGTAGGAGTTTGTAGGGAAAATGAAGAGGAAGATGGTGAAGGTGTTGTGGTGGTGAGTATTTGGAGGGGAGAGTGGTGTACGTGTAGATGAAAAATATGGAAGGGGTTGAACGGTGAGTGGGTGGGTTTGGTTGTTATTTTTTTTTTTTTTTTTTGAATGGGTTTTACAACCTCTCCTCTTTAGGAAATTTCGTCCTTGAAATTTCAAAGATAAGGGCGGGTACAATCAAAATCACTTAACTTTAATCAAAAACAAAATTTAAATCCTCAGGCACGATTGGATATAAAATATAGGCACGATCAAAATTATCTAGATATGATCTGAGATAGAGTTAGAATATTGTTGTGATCAAAATCATTTTAGGCACGAGTAAAATCTAGGTACGATTAAAATATAATCAAATTATCATAAAATATAAAAAAAATCAAATGATGTCTCGTGAAGCAAAAAAGGCAAGAAAAAATGAATGCCCACAGTTTATTGAGAAGGCATAAAATAATAGAATCTTCTGAGATGAGGGACTAAAAATTTCAATCAAATTGGAATGGGGTATAAGGGTTTGTGATTCAGGAAAAATCAACAAATTGTATGATAGTATGATAGCGAGGGTGATTAGAATAATATAGCTATGATAGGAATGTAATCGGATAAGATATTTCTGTTGAGGACCGAGTGATGATCAAAGGGGATAGAAAAATATCGTATCACCGTTTCAACAGTCAGAAGATATGATAATGTCTTACAAAATAATCATCTTATTAATACCCATGCAAAAACCAATCTCTAACTCGCTAAACTAACTGAACTTCCAGTATCTACAGAAAACTAAGGCAGCTGCCAATGTGTTAAAACTAAATCTCTTTGGAATAATGTATCATCTAAATCAAATTTTCATCCGTTGTATCTAACCCGTAAGCCAAATGTATTTCAAATTTCAAGTATTTCTCTCGATCAAATTATTTTACAAACATCAATTTCCAATTGTGAGTCATTCTTGCAAAACTGACTACATCAAAGTCACAATCTTCACTTGTCAAAGTAAATCCTTAGAAAATTCTTTTAAACTTGATCCATGATCTATATTCAAGAATTTCTAACTCTTGAAATCAATTGACAAAATTATAATCACTAATCAAATTTTAATCTTTAACCATACACCTATCAATCGTTCTCATCCAAACACATTAGGCAAATATCATAAAATCTCAATTATTCTTACCATAACCAATATGAGTCTCCAAGGTTTGGTAGAAATTACAAACCCAATTGCTCCTTTTCAAAGTTGCATGCCAATGGTCTTATCTCAATTTTCCACCGCTTATTCCTTATCTAGAACCTATCATTCCATTACTTGTGATATTCCTTCCATGATTATATCCGTCCCTTCTGGGTGCAGTAGTCATCTAATCATAAAAGTTGATCATCGTCAAGTGTTCCTTTACTTGATCATCATATTCTCATATTTATATATTATCCAAATTCACTTCCTCCATGGAAGAACCTTACCAAATCCTAGACTTTCTTTGCTAATTCTACCTACGTCTTCCTCTATCTTCCATAACTCTTCCTTTAATCATAAAATTCAAAATCGTCAAATACCTCCACTTATTTGAATGAGATTTAGGCACTAGTGAGCACTACCAAAGGTTCTAACCCAAATAAGTCCCAAGCTACCAAAATACAGTCAATTAGCGACGGCACATTAGCGACGAATTTGCGGCAAATAACCGATGGAGTACCGACGACAAGCCGATACAATTTTTATTTTATTTTAAGGGGGAGAAAAGGTCGCTCATCCGTCGCTAGGGCGTCGGAGATATAGCGACGGATAAGTAGCCGTCGCTATGCAGTCGATTATTTGGCAGAAATTGTTGGAAGAAATGGTGGGACAATTCTTCGACTACGTAGCGACGGATATTCCGTCGGCAAGTATCAAAAAGAGCGACGGACTAGCGACGGATACAATCCGTCGCTAGTGCGTCGCTAAATAAAGGGCCCATACTTAAATTGAAACGACGGAGGGAACTTTTCATTCCCCCCAAATTTTATTCTCTCTCCTCTCTCTCTCTCTCTCCCGCGGCGGTGATCGACGACCTCTCCTCTCTCTCTCCCAAAGGTAATCTCTCTCTCTCTCTCTCTCTCTCGGTGGTCGTGGGTGTCGTGGGCTGCCGGGGGCATCGTGGGCTGCGGGGGCGGCGGAGACTGCGGGGGTGGCGCGCGCGGGGCAGCGCGGGGCTGCGGCGGGCTGCCGGGGGCAGCGCGCTCCGGGGCAGCGGGGGGGCGGTGGGGGTGGCGCGTGCGGGGCAGCACGGGGCTGGGTGGGCGGCGGGGGGTGGGAGGGGCGGCGGGGGTTGGAGGGGTACGCTGGCGCGCGCGGGGCTGCGGGGGGGCGGTGGGTGGCAGCGCGCTCCGGGGCAGCGGGGGGCGGCGGTGGTGGCGCGCGCGGGACAGCGCAGGGCTGGGGGGGAGGCGGCGCGGGGCGCGCTCAAGGTTCAAAGTATCGGTATCGAAATCGGTATCAGACTTTTCCTATGAGTATTGGTATCGGCGATATCGGTAGTATCGACAGTTTCGGATCGGAGTATCAGATTTTTTTTATTGGAAAACAAATAATTATCGGTAGTATCGGATTCTTTTACATGCTTTTACAACCTTATTATGCTTTCAACCTAGGTTCACAATATTGGTATCGGAATCGGTATCGGACTATTCCTATGCTGTTTAATTTTCTTTGCCGAATTGACCTGAACAAAGACCCCCAATGTCGGCATCGGTCAATATTTGGTATCGGTCGGTATCGGATCGGAACATGCCAAACCGTATCGGTATCGGCCGTATCGGATCGGTATCGGCCGATACTTTAAAGAAAATGCAAATGACAAACCCTAGTTTGAGAAATAGGATGAGAAAGTCTATTGCTTTATATATATATATATATATATATATATATATATATATATATATATATATATCAAGGTTCAAAGTATCGGTATCGGACTTTTCCTATGAGTAGTGGTATCGGCGATATCAGTAGTATCGACAGTTTCAGAACGGAGTATTGGATTTTTTGGTATTGGAAAACAAATAATTATCGGTAGTATCAGATTCTTTTACATGCTTTTACAACCTTATTATGCTTTCAACTTAGGTTCACAATATCGAAATCGGAATCGGTATCGGACTATTTCTATGCTGTTTAATTTTCTTTGCCGAATTGACCGGAACAAAGACCCCAATGTCGGCATCGGTCAATATTTGGTATCGGTCGGTATCGGATCGGAACATGCCAAACCGTATCGGTATCGGCCATATCGGATCGGTATCGGCCGATACTTTAAAGAAAATGCAATATGACAAACCCTAGTTTATGAAATAGGATGAGAAAGTCTATTGCTTTATATATATATATATATATATATATATATATATATATATATATATATATATCAAGGTTCAAAGTATCGGTATCGGAATCGGTATCGGACTTTTCCTATGAGTATTGGTATCGGCGATATCGGTAGTATCGGACTATCGGTATCAGTATCGAACTATCGGTATCGGTATCGAACTATTGGACTATCGGACTATCGGTATCGGTATCGAACAATCGGTATCGAACTATCGGTATCGGTATCGCACTATCTGCATCGGACTATCAGTATCGGTATCGCACTATCGGTATCGGTATCGAACTATCGGTATCGGTATCGAACTATCGGTATCGGTATCGGTATCCGTATGTACTTAGTATCAATCGTAGCATATTAGTATCGGTATATCGGTTTGGTATAGGTCGTATCGGATGGTATTGACCTTAGCGAATTGGTATCGTCCTATCTGATATGTATCGGCCGTATAGCTAGGATTCGTACCGGCCTTATCGATTCGGTATCGGCCATATCCGATAGTATCTGCCATATCCGATAGGTATCGGCCGTATCGGATATGTATCGATCGTATCAGATTAGCATGGTGGAAGGTTTAGTAACAACTGTACTTAGATTTTTTTCTTCTCGAGCTAGAATACCATTGCAAGAGAGTCACGAGGGAGTAAAAAAATCTCCTACATAATGATGTTTACGAGAATGATTGGCCAATTACAGTAACACACATGCTGCATTTTCCATCAGGGAAGGAGAGATTGAAGGCAATAACATATAGAGTTGTATTTCGGAAGAAGATGAACTCCTATAAACTCTTTGTTCACAAAGAGTTTGTACGAGTTCTTCTTCCGAAATACAACTCTATATGTTATTGCCTTCAATCTCTCATTCCCTGATGGAAAATGCAGCATGTGTGTTACTGTAATTGGCCAATCACTCTCGTAAACATCAATATGTAGGAGATTTTTTTACTCTCTCGTGACTCTCTTGCAATGGTATTCTAGCTCAAGAAGAGAAAAATCTAAGTACAATTGTTACTAAACCTTCTACCATGCTAATCTGATACGGTCGATACATATCCGATAAGGCCGATACCTATCGGATATGGCCGATACCGAATCGATAAGGCCGGTACGAATCCTAGCTATACGGCCGATACATATCGGATAGGACGATACCAATTCGTTAAGGTCAATACCAATTTGATACGGCCTATACCAAACCTATAGACCGATACTAGTCTGATACGGTCGATACTAAGTACATCCGGCCTATATACCAGCGGATCCACCAATTACATGATTATATACTAATTCTGTTTAGTTTGTCTTACGATAAAGTTTTTTACATCCAATCTGTGATGGATCGTTATTTCGTTGATCGTACATGGATGTACAAACGATAATACGAGAGCAGAATAGGTGTGTGTGACAATTTTTAGGCAGGCGTGGAAGTGTTTCTGAAGTATGCCATGAGCAAAGCTCAGTATATGGACGGTAACAAAATCAAGTGTCCATGTCGTAGTAGTCGTAATAGACGTTACGGAGAAGTGGTGGGTGTAAGAGATTATTTGACCCGTAAGGGTTTTGTACATGATTACGGTCTGTGGTCATCACAAGATGAACTATATGCGGAAAGACAGGTTGCGAATGCTGCTACTTATGCTTTTGATGATAATGCTGCAACAGATTTTGTCGTCGAAGACGAAGAATGCTCTGTTGATTATGGAGACCTGCAGAACCTTGCACGAGATATGGTGTATGATGCGGCATGGCCTAATTTTGATCCGGAGGATCCTAATCCCGAGGCAAAGGAGTTCTATGATATGTTTCAGGATGTTGAAACTTCTTTATATCCTGTTTGTGAGCCACATTCCGTACTGTCAGTGACGATGCGGTTGTTGAACATAAAGTCCGATTTTAACTTGCCACAAACTTGCTATGATCGGATTATACAACTAATCAAGAAGGTGTTACCGAAGGAATCAAAAGAGCTTCCAAAAAACTTCTACAAGTCGAAGATGATGGTCCGACAACTGGGACTGGGGTACGAGAAGATAGATTGTTGTCGCAACGGATGCATGTTGTACTACAAGGAGAACGAGGATATAGAAAGTTGCAGCTTCTGTAATGCGGATCATTACAAGCCAGTCAGGGAAAAAAAAAGTCAACTAGAAAATGACGTCCTTACAAGTATATGCATTACTTGTCGATCACGAAGCGCTTGCAGAGGATGTATATATTTCAGAATACAGCAGAACACATGACGTGGCACAACGAAGAACGCACAAAGGACGATGGAGAATTGTTATATCCTACGGATGGAGAGGCGTGGAAATATTTTAATTTTTGTCATCCAAATTTTGCTGCAGAGCCTAGTAATATACGCATGGGGCTATGTTCTGATGGCTTCGCCCCTTTCGGGCAGTCGGGATCTCAATACTCCTGCTGGCCGGTCATTCTGATCCCTTACAATCTGCCACCCTGGATGTGTATGAAAACTCCTTATATGTTCTTGACAGCTATCATATCGGGTCCCAAAAATCTGACAAAAAATATCGATATATATTTACAGCCGTTAGTGGATGAGCTGAAACAGCTGTGGGAGATCGACGTCGCGACCTATGATATTTCTAGGAAATAGAACTTTCAGATGAGAGCTTCACTGATGTGGACAATCAATAATTTTCCCGCATACGGTATGCTGTCGGGATGAAGTACTCACGGCACCATGTCATGTCCGATATGCATGCAAAATAGTAAGGCGTTCTGCCTTAAGCATGGAGGAAAAACTTCTTTCTTTGATTGTCATCGTCAATTTTTGCCCGCGAGTCATCCTTGGAGAAAGAACAAGGACGCATTCAGAGCTGGGAAAACAAGAATTTTCTCATTCGCCTGCCAGATTGTCGGGATACGATATTTGGGAAGATGTAAAGGACTTGTCCACTGTAATGGAAGATCCATCGAACAATCGTGTCGATGGGTTCGGACAAACCTATAACTAGACCAAACGGAGTATCTTCTGGGACTTGCCTTATTGGAAAGATAATCTTATAAGGCATAATCTTGATGTTATGCATATAGAAAAAAATGTGTTCGATAATGTCTTCAATACCGTCATGGATATTAAAGGAAAGACGAAGGACAATCCAAAAGGAAGACAAGACATTGCCGAGATATGCAAGCGTCCTTATCTGAACTTGATACAAAGGGGAGCTGGTGGACAAATAACTAAGCTGATAGCACAATACACATTGAGCAAGGAAGATAGATTAATAATCTGCAAGTGGGTATCTACTTTAAGATTTCTCGATGGCTATGTGTCGAATTTGTCTAGATGCGTTGATCTCAATGAACGCAAGCTAACGGGAATGAAGAGTCATAACTGCCATGTGTTTATGGAAAGATTACTGTCCATTGCTTTGAAAGAGTTGTTGCCTTCTGCTGTATGGGTTCCGTTGGTCGAACTATCAATATTTTTTAGGGATATTTGTTCAACTAAGTTAACTGCGCAACACATGGTTGAACTTGAGGAGAATATTATCTTAACAATTTACAAGTTGGAGAAAATATTTTCTTCTGGCTTCTTCGACAGAATGGAGCATCTACCGATTCATCTAGCATACGAAGTCCGTGTCGGTGCATCTGTTCATTATCGATGGATGTACCCATTTGAAAGGTACATAAAAATCGATATAATTTAAGTTGAATTTCAGTGGGTTTTAAAATTCATTCTTAATTCTCAAGATAATTTGTCTCTCTAGATACCTACACCATCTAAAGAAGAAAGTTGGCAACAAGGCTCATATAGAGGCTTCCATATACGAAGCATATCTTATCGAAGAGGTGTCAAACTTCTGCTCCATTTATTTCGATACTCATGTTAAGACAAATCGAAATAGACCTCAAAGGAATGACGAGGACGTTGAGGATGGAGGTATATTCAATGTAAGGGGCAAGCCTGTTGGGGCTAGTAAAAAACGGTAGTTGACTGACGACGTGTATGATGCCGCTCACCGATATGTCTTGTTAAACTGTGACATACAAGAAGTGAGAGATTTGGAGAAGTAAGTCAGTACACTTGCACTCGTTATAATCTTGAATTTGATGAAGTAAGTGACTACACTTATATATTCTTATTTTTTTAATAGTATATTTAGTGATGAAGTCAAAATGAGGACACCCGATATTACCGATGAGGGACTTCAAAGAGAGGTTGATTGTACATTTTCGTCATGGTTTCGCAAATACGTAAGTAACTGAGATTATAATTGAGGTTGATTTTATATATTCTTATAAAATACGTAAGTAACTGAGATTAGAAATATATAATCTAAAATATTTAAATTATAAATATTTATTTACAGGTTTTATTGCCTGAAACAATACTCAATAATGAGAGTGTTCGTTATCTGGCATTGGGACCAAAGAGCCAAACAAAGACTTGGCCATGCTATATCGTTAATGGCTTCAGGTTTAAGGCAACTCAGAATGCTATAATTGTCGAATTTATCAATGACGGCATCAGTACCAAGGATTTCGGTGTTTGCATAAGAGGCACCATCTATAACGACGAACTGGACTTTGACTATTATGGAGTACTTCGGGATATTGTAGATTTACAATATACTGGCCCATATGATATGCATATTGTGATGTTCAAATGTGAGTGGTTCGATACGACACCAAATATCGGTTGGAGAATCGATAAACAATTTGGATTTGTCGATATAAATCATCGCAGGAGGTATAGAGGGTCCGATACATTTGCGATAGCAAATCAGGCTGTTCAAGTCTACTATACAAGCTATCCAAGGCGTCGTAGAGATCGATTTGACTGGTGGACAATATGCAAGATTAAATCTAGAAATACATTCAACGTTGGAGACCCAACATACCAAGAGGACCAGATCGAAAAGTCCTAATACTTGGGACAACACTCGGATACAATGGATGTTGAAGATATTGTTGAGGAAAATAGAGAGGAGAAAGCGGTTGATACACAAGACTTAGCTGTCAACCAGGGAAGAAAGAGACATCTTGTCCCAAATATTGAGGCAGAAGAAGAAGAAGAAGAAGAAAGAAGAAGAAGAAGAAGAAGACGAATTTGATGGGGATGAGGATACAGATAAAATCGACGATGAAGATAAGGATGAGGATGAGGAGGAGGATGATGATGAAGACGAGGCCGAGGATGAGAACGAAGACGATGATTAGGTTAAATATTGTTGTATATTAAAAATACGTCTAATTACGTGAATTAAGTTTGACCTCATAAAAGCAATTACGTGAATTCATTTTTTTTCGTTCGATTATTTACTTATTGCAGATGGAACTCCTAGTCTTTTTCGTCGCGGCGGCACTCGTCTCCCTACTGGTGGTATGTATATTTTAGTTTAGAATTTTATATTCATTTACACTTTTATATTGTTAATTATGTTTATGTGTTCTATTTACAGGTCATGATGGCTGGCCGTGGTCGTGGTTCTGGTGGTGGTCGTGGTGCTGGTGCTGGCGGTGGTGGTGGTCGTGCTCGTGGTCGTAGTGGTGCTGGTGGTTGTGGTCGCATTCAATCTTCCCGGAATGTGACCCCATCCAGCGAGTCCGACCCGGAGAGTACCCCGGGCATAGACGCATCCCCCCGTCGATCGACTACTTCATCGAGGCATGAGTCTGGATTTGCTAGCGAATCCATTCCGCTATCGGATCCACAAGTGGATCCTCCAGTTACTGCACAGAGGGCCCCAGACTACCCCCATACTCGGTTCCATCCAGTTACTGAGGAGTACATACGCGGACCCGCGGATCCTCCGACGGCACCAGAGAGGCCGAGAGACGAGTTCCGACGAGAGCTATGGCCCGCGGGGACCTCGTAAGTAAATTTAAGATAATTTATTAAATTTTTTTCATTTATTCAAGTTAATAATCCAGTCATTTCTTCTTTATAGGTTTTTTCGTTTAATGTTGCTAGAGCTCTTGGAAAAATTATCAGGGCTAACTTCCATGGTTCCTACCTCAACTTTTCGTCAGTGCCCCCAAACTTGAAGTACGTCTGGCTCAACGAGTTGAGGGTATGTATCTATATCTTCTAGTTAATTATTAGTTACTATTTAATCAACCATTTTTTAAATTATGTGATAATTGAATTTGTATGTTAGACGACGTACTGGTGGGCCCCCCATCGCGAGGACGCGATCCGTAGGACCTACAGAAGCGCTGCCTCGAAGAAGATATGGAATATGATTCATGACATGAAAATAGGGCAGACGAGGCCGAATTGGATCCGACAGGACTATTATAAGGACCTCTTAGATATGATGAATACTCCTGCGTACAAGGAGAAATCGGAGAAGACGGAGGCGAACCGACGGGCCGCGGGACTTCATACGGGGGGATCAAGGCCCCACGCAGCGACGCTTGCAGATCTGGTGAGATACCGTAAATTCATTTCACTATCGAATTAGGTATTATTAATATACGAAGTTAATTAAGTTCTACGAAAATTTCGTATGCAGACCCAACGGGAGGTGAAGGAGAAAAGAGCGCCAGAATCGGTCACCATGCACGACGTGTTCCAGCATACGCACAAGATACGGAAGGACGGGAGCTTCGTCGACGAGAGGGCCAAGGAGACTGATGTAAGTACTTATGTTTATGAGATTTACGTTAGAATTGAAAGTATTCGGACTATAACTTAGGTAAACTTAGGATTCAAACTTCGCTTTGTGAAATATAGGATTTAAATTACAACTTAGGTAAATCTTATAATAAAAATACATTCATTTGATAGGCTGCGTATCGTGAGGCCCTTAGTCGGGCTCAGTTAACTGACACCGAGGATGTCGGTAAAACGACGCCCGCCCGGACGCCCTCTTCTTTGGCCGCTCACAATGACTTGTTCGTAGATACCGTCGACGACTTTAAGAAAGGGCTCCTGTACGGAGTTGGCTCCCTAGAGCCGTTGCACTTGGCGACTCAGAGATTTTCACCGACACCGCCTCCTCCCGCGGCCCCGGCAGACGATGTTGTTAGGTCGCAGCTTACGCAGCTGCACGAGGCGGTGTCGTCCTTACGGGAGCAAATTGCCACGTACTTTTTGCCTCCGTCTGCTGCTGCCAGTCCGTCTGCTGCTGGTGTCGGTCCGTCTTCTACTGGTGCTGGTCCGTCGACTGCTGGTGCCGGTCCTTCTTCCGTGGGTCATCTTTTTTTTTAACCCTACTGCCCCTCTGGTACCGCCTCCGACTGTGACGGTACTCCTTGATCTCATGTCGCCAGAGCAGCTACGCCGACTTCCGAGCAGTATCTATGACGACTTGCGGCCGTACCTAGTAGAGCAGTATACTCGTCGATCGCAGCAGGAATTACCACCACCGGGCAATCGAACTCCTCCTCCTCCTTAAAGTATTGTAATTAAGAAAATTTGGAATATTTGTGGGAATTTTAGAATATTTGTGCTATGATCGGATTATAACGACGGATATTAGTTTATGATTTCAGGATAATTGATGTCTATTTTATATTAATTTGGTTTGGTTTATGTGATTCTTGGATAATTGGTGTGCATTAAATTCGTATGTGCATATTTGGCCTATGTGATTCTTGGATAATTGGCGTGCATTATATATTGGTCCATGTGATTGTTGGATAATTGGTGTGCGTTATATTTTGGTTTGGTTTATGCATATTTGTGTGAACAGGGAAAGCTCTGCATTGTTTTGAAAAAAAATCTCAGTTCGCGACGGACTAGTGACCGCTTAGCGACGGATGTTTCCAGTTTCCGACTACTTTTCGACGGAATATCCGTCGCTACCTGGAGAATTGAAACTGTTTCTAGGTAGCGACGGGTGGTCGACGGATTCGCATCGGCAAATCCGTCGCCAATGTTCTGGAAGTACCTAGTTCGATGGAATAGCGACGGAACATCCATCGCCAAGATTCTGGAAATGCATGACATTTCCAGAACCATGGCGACGGATTATCCGCCGAAAGTCAGTCGGTACGTTGACGGATGAGCGACGGAGTCGCGACGACATATCCGTCGCCATGGTTCTGGAAATGTCAAGCATTTTCAGAGCATGGTCGACGGATTATCCGTTAGTATTCTGTCGCTAATTCGTCCTTTGTTAGCGACAACGATCGACGGAATAGCGACGGAACGGTACACTCTGATACGCTGTTACGACGGTTTACCGACGGACCGTTCCGTCGCTAGCGTCTACACAGTTCAGTATTTAATACTTGAAATCGACGAAAGACCGTCGAAAAGTCGTCGCTAATGCATCGTATTGTGACAACGAAAAGTTGTCGCTATTCCGTCGCTTGACGACTACTTAGCGACGGAGATTTATTAGCGACGAGCTGATTGTCGACGGATTATTTTGACCAAGATTTGTCAGTAATCGGTCGTTAATGCTGATTGTCGACGGATGGGCGACGGATCTGGCCGTCGATAAATTGACATATTTTTGGTAGTGCTAAGATGTACCACTCTCTGTCACTATCTGTACCCGCTTTTTCGGATACGAGACGTGTCCAAGCTAGCCTACGCCGCAGAGTTGGCGGTAGAACGCTGTCAAGCCTGCAAGAAATAAATGCTCAAAATCACAAAATATAATATTTGCTGCTCATTCACAATTCTAAGTTTATTACAATATTTACAAGATTTATATATAATAAAAAATACAGTTCTCACAATTAATGAAAATGACAACTAGTTCCACTATCTAGGTCGGCCTCAGCATACCCATGTCTTTCCAGTGCTAAGAGTGATCGCGGCTAAACCTGAAAAATGTTGGTTTCCAGTCAGAAATGGAACAAGTACACAAATCGACGACAACGCGAAAAACACAATAGAATTAACAAGACATGAGAATAGCATATGAGAGATAAAAACTGGAAGATAACTGATGACATGGCACGATGGAGAAAAATAAAAGACATCTACCTAGGTGGTGTGAAATATCCTTTTCAACATGTGAGCGGCTAGGGGGTAAATCCGGCACCTGCACGTGTCGTGTACAGGTGCTATTGTTCACGAATAGACATCATGGGATAGTTCTGGGTAGTCCACATGTCTACTAAGATATTTCTCCTTCCGACTACTCCGTGTGACGAGCGTGTCAACAAATATCAAAATATATGTATAGAAATGAAATAAAAAGACTAATATGAATCGGAAAGCAATCAGAAAGTGCACTTGCCTGAGGTCCTTAGCTGGAGAAACCAATAATACTATACCACTCAATGAGCCACAATCAGTCAACACGTGCAGAAGTCTCCAGATGCTGAAATAAACAGTACCAACGTTCTCAAAATAGTCAAATTAGCTAGGATTGCCTGTCCTTAAGTCCAATTCTGGACACAGGAACAAAACGGTAATTTCGGGCAAAATGGTGTCCGCCGTTGGACCCGCTTTGCACCAAAAAGCATGCCAGAGTCAATGGTCTCTAAAGTCTTCAAACTATATGTCTACGGATCCAGTTTTCTGATACGAACCCAAGCATACGTCCAAAATTGGATTCCGGCAGGCCGTGCACAAAATCATCCGTTGAGTGGGACCGTGAGGCCCGCAAAACGGCGTTCCAATTCCACTGTCTCAGAATCGGACCAAACTTGGTATGCAGGACCAAAAAAATGATACGGTCCTGATGGCGTAAGTTTTATCTCGATCTGACGAGCGTGCACGAAGTAATTAGAAAACTTACAAAGTGATCGATACGGTGAATTTCGACGGATACACATCAAATTCGTCGCGCACACGCGACCAATTTGAATTCCGTCAAAGCCCACACGACCACGAAGCCGTTACGCAACTTTCAATGCTTTCGGTTCGCGACCACGTCGCCCGAATTGGCGGAACGCACGTCGTGTGGATGGTTTTCTAAATTTTAGAAATTAGTTTTCATGTGGTTTTTCTGGATCTTCAAACAGAAATTTCTTATTGTACAGAATGCTAGAAATAGTTCTGATTATAGGGTTTTGATCCTCTATATGTTGTCTAAAAGTCCCTTTAAAAGTTTTTCCTAAACTGCCGTTGGATTGGCAACTATCTGCCTTCCAAAAGGGTCATTTGTAGTGATTTCGTGTCCTATTTCGACAGGTTTTTCGGTAACTTTGGGTTCGACTCATGAAGCATTCAGTACAAAGTGAATCGGGGTAAATGAATCGAAACGAAGGTGGTTAGGTTGTAGTCGTAACTGAACAATCGGAACACAAATCGGTGGAGAAACGAGGGAGATACGACGTTCCGAAGATGGCCGCGGCGCCTGCCATTGCTGCTGTTGTTTCTGTTCTTGCCGCACGTTGTTCGCGGCAAACCCGCGCGGGGGTTGCCGGGGCGTGGTGGTGGCGCGGCGTTCGGCTGGGGGTCGGCGGTGGATTGCTAGGGTTTGGTGCAACTCTTCTCACCTTCTCTCTAGTATTTATTCGTAGAAGGTTGGAACCCGAGTGGAGCTCTCGGGTTGGGGGGTCTCGGCCTGTGGGCTGAAGGCTGGTTCGAGTATTAGGGTTTTGTGGGTTTGCTGCTGGATTTTACTCTTTCTTTTTCTTTTTCTTTTACTAATATTTATATATCCTCCTATATATATAGATATCTATATATACATATATGTATTCACAACATACACATATATTTAAAAATAATAATACATCCACAAATTCTAAATAGTTTCATAGATTTATCTTTCTCTAGTATAGACTCAGGCACATATCTATATATATACACATATACGTATATATATTTTATATAAATACACATACGCACATATACATATATATATTTATATATATATGTACCCGTAATTATATATATATATATATATATATATATATATATATATATATATATATATATATATATATATATATTTTTTATCTACTTTAAATTCCTAATTCTATTTCTATATTTATTTCTATATACAATAGTATATATGTATATACACACACATACGTAGATATATACACATATACATTTATATTCATATATATATAAAATATATATATATATATATATATATATATATATATATATATATATATATATATATATATATATATATATATATATATACATTCTCATTCACACGTATATACTGTTTATATATGCATACATTCACATTCACACATATAATTATAATATTTATTTGACAATAAAATAATAGAAAATAATATTATTAAATAACAATCTCAATAAATAATAATAATAATAATAATAATAATAATAATAATAATAATAAAAACAAAATTTAAACCAATAATGGTATATATATAGATCCCAAAGATGCCCTTACTAGAAACGGGATAGGTAGCAATCTATGCTTCTTCCGCATATAGATATCAACTATATACATAAATTCATCCACAAGATGTATATCAACTATTTAATATATAAATCTATCCACAAAATATATGCAACAACTAAAATTAAACCTTGAAAGAGTTTGAGCCAACAGAGATTGATACGGTCCTAATAAGTTATAGAAAAATCAAGTAAAATTTTATAGAAAATCTATTCTTTCTGACTGTGATAAGAGATTTCTGAAAATGGAGACAAACGCTAGAAATGCAAATCCTCGAATCGAGCAAAAGTCAGAATAATTTGATGGTGCTAAAAAGACAATCATGATATGGATATAGTCTTAATAATATTCGGAAACCAAATATATCTGAAGTCACTTTGGCTCAAATCCATGCCTCTCCAGAGTGCACCTGACTGTAGTAATTTTTTTTGGCTCCATAACTTGAATAATGATAGGTTACTGAGTAGTCTATCAACTTTATCCATTTCTTGGCTGAGCAACATAGGAGACAAATATGATGCATTTAGGACATAGTCTCAATAATATTCAAAAACCTATGAACACCTAAAATTACTTCAACTTAGAGTTTATGCCTCGCTAGTGCGCAACTGGCTGTAGTAAACTCACAGTTTTTATAATTCAGAAAAATAGTTGCAATGCATATGTGCGAAGCCATATTAGGTCAATGACTATTTTCTCAACTTTGTCCATGGAAATTTCGAAGGGATAGCTCAACAATTCAAAAGTTTTCCAATGACTGAAGAAAATTCAATAAAAGAATGGAATCAATTCTCAGACCGTTCCTGCTTCATGATACTCAAGCATTGAGTTTAGAAGCTTTCTAGGCCTTGAATTGATCAAGAAGTTGCATAAAGAGAGTAATGTTTCAAGTTGAGGGAAGGAAGTCAACAAATGAAAATATTTTCGGTCCTTGGAATAACTTAGAAAATATCAATCAATATTGGAATATTTTTGGAAAATAATTCCTTTGGAAGATTCGTGAACCAACTAAGTTGAACCAATTCTTTTGGTAATAGTTAACCTTTGGGCTTTATGGTTTCAGAAAAATTTGGTTCGGAATTGGTTTCGAGAAAGTCAATTAAAAATAAGGTCACAACAAATGGTTACTGTCACGACCCGCACCCTGAAGAGGGGCACGAGCACGTGGTTATGTCCAGCCTACGCCGCAGTATCGGCGGTAGAACGCTGTATATAGGATCTGTAAATACGACGACTAAAACAGATAAATGTACCTATACAGTATATACACTCCGAATGGAGGTGACATAGCAATACAGTCTCAATCACATATCTCAAACTAAGGTAGATAGCATGGGAAAGAAATATGATAGATAAAACATGAAATGAGTCCAAGATCCACAAGTCAGAGCTATACACAAACGTCCAGAGTCTCAGAAAATATATAATAGATACTACAAACTGAAAAGTACTAGCTGGCTCGCAGGCCAGGCAAACCTAACTAACTACGCTACTCATGGTGAGCAAAGTCTAGTGGCTCTACTAACAAGCCACGGTCCAAGTCTATTCTATCTAGCCCGTCCCCATAATAGGTCGGGCAATCAGCCTCTGAATCATCTGTAAAATATCATAACGGTATCCTGTCAGGAAATGAGCAAGTACAAATACCAACAACAGTTCCATGTGAATTGACAAATACTATAAGAGACAGTATAATGAAATACAAGACAAAGATATAGGCGACTTGGGAACCATTCGAAAGTCAAGTTACAACCCTTAAATCAAACAAGGACCGGGGTTGTAACCCTTCCTTCAAACAGGACTTAGTCTCAAATCATGGTACAGTATAAAGCCAGGTAGAGCATGTGAGTAAACGAAATCATAGCATGGTGAAAAGTACAGAAAGTAATACTGAACTGAAATATAAGATACGACAATAAATGTAAAATATGATTTGAATTATTAGAGCGATATGTGATCGGCTAGGGAGTCATGGTAGGGTTATCCACTTGGCCCGACAATCACAGAAAAATATCTGGAAAGGGTCATGCCGGTCAACCTGGATAACCCGGCAAGGGGTGTCTGCTACACCCTACGTGAGGTGAGGGTGGCGCTAGCAAAATAGTGACAGGAAGGCTTTGATCACATAACCCCTAATAATTTCTCTATCCCCGAATAGTATCATGGACCCGGACATGGCACGTCATGACACGGATTCAAAAGCAGTGATCAGCCCACTCCCAAATTAATGTCTATATAAGTACATGAAACATGGATATCACACACCAATATACCAAGGAAAATCCGGGAATAACATCTCATGACAGGATCCGACGTATACTAGTCCGTGAACTATCGTGTCGAGAATCAAGTAAGACACTACAACTGAATCGGATATAGTAGATATCAAGACAATAAAAACTATCAGTGAATGTACTCGCCTGCTGTCCTGAGCTGTATGGTATATCAATGCTCAGAGCGGTATCAGAAGACCTAAATATGAGATACTGTAAGTTAATTTAGGTTTAAACAAGTTTAGGAATGATTTACAATGAATGATATGCAATCTAGGTCAAACTAGGTCTCACTGAGTCACACTAAGTCCTGTCAAGTCAATCTAGGTCAAATCAAGTTATATCAAGTCAATTTAAGCCAACCCAAGTCAATTCTAGGTCATACCAGGCATCACGGGTCAAAACAAGTCGAAGAAAGTCAAACGGGGTCAAGAGTTGGCCTACAGTTGACTTTTGGTCAACTGGTCAACCCTGGTCAACTATGGTCAACTTTAGGTCAACCCTGGTCAACCCTAGGTCAATGGTGACTAATAGTTGACTTTTGGTCAACTATACAAGTCTAATGGAAATCGGAACTAATTTGGGTAAAGCGTTGACTCATAGTTGACTTTTGGTCCAAAAAGTCAACCGTGGTCAACCGGGGCCAAGACTAGGTCTGGGTGACTATTTCTAACTATTACCAACCTCTACAACCCATATCTAAGTCCATCTTGGACTTCGAAACTCATATCTTGGCCGTAGGCCAATATCCCATTTTACCCTTAAAAAGGGTAAAATTCTAGCTTCGGCAACTATCAAGTTAGCCTACCTACGCTTGGTATTTTGACCCGAGCTCCCTAGGGTGGTAAGTTACTAGCCTATACATATATTACCTACCAAGATACCTAAGTAAAGTGGACATCTAGTCCATCTTACGGTCCGTATCGCCCGTTTACCCGTTATCTTGAACATTTCAAGATACGGGATGGTGCGGTGCGATACCGTCTCCCCGAGCCCACATGCAACCCCGATTCTGACTCCGAAGCCTACCCACAAAATCTAAATCACATTATCTAAGTACCCTCCAAGTTTCAACGCGTTCCGAATCACGGAACTCAATTTTCCCCTATCACCAAATCTAACTCAACCCTTAAACTCACTCACTCAAACTCTCTTCAACCTATACCTTTCACCCTCTCTTGGAACAAGTTTTGGGAGTTATTCTAGTAGGTATATTAGGGTTATATAGAGCTAATAATAGGGTGTATATATGTATATATATATATATAGGTATATAGTGGGGTACATACGGGGTCGAATAGGGGGTTAAAAGGGGGTTTTAAATGCCTAAACTGCTGCTACTGTTGCCTGCTACTGCTGCTGTTCTTGCTGCAGCTACTGCTGCTGTTTGCTGCTGTTAGGGGGGGGGGGAACAGTAGCCCTATCCCCCCCTTGGTGCCTTGGGTGCTCCCCCCCATTTTCTCCCCTCTTCTCCTCTCAAAATTTCCTCCAAAACTCTCTCAATTTCACTCTAAAACCTCTCTAATCTCTTCTAAATCCTTCTCTAATTCTCTAATATATATATCACTCACCCCATCTAATTATCATTTCCTTCTCCTCTCTATACTCACAAATACACACACACATATATGTATGACCACACACACACATGTATATATCTACACATATCTATATATATATAAATCACTACAAAAAAATGTCTTTCTGGGACGCCAAAAATTTGTCTTAAAAAGGCTCAAATCAGTCCTAAATTGTAATTTGGGACGAATTTTAGGACGGTAAGTGACAGTGCTATTAGGGTGGCGTGGCAAAAAGTTTTAGGACAGAAAATACCGTCCTAATTTGGTTTTAGGGTCGAAAAATCTAACCGTACCAAAAGAGTTTGAATTATTATATGTTTACGACGGTTTACTAAATTGTCCCAAAATAAAAGAGTTTGTGACGAATATCATCCGTCCTAAAATATTTGCCAGCGTCACAAAAGGATGTCATTTATATCTAGGACAATTACATAATCGTCCCAAAAGTAATACTTATGAAATTATGGTTTGTATATTCCAGCTATAAAACATACCATTTAAATACACACATAACATAATTAATATGATCATTGTCCTCAGATGTATCTCCAGGTGTCAGAGCTCCAATACAACAAAAAAAGCTTAACAACATCAAGCATTCTTTACCATTAAGTAGAAGACAACAAAATCCATATATAACTATATATGTTCAATTGATAAACAATGAAAAACCTTAACAGTAAGCACCCTTTACCATCATTTCCAAAATAAATTCAAAACACAACATCACCCACACCATCAGTTACAAAGAACCCCTTGTCTCCACCATTACAAAATGAACCCATTGTCTCCACTATTACAAAATGGGCCCATTGTCTCCACCATTACGTATATACAAAATTCTGAACCCAAAACATTAAGCACTACACTATGTTTTTTAACATTCAAGTATATCCAACATGAACCCAAAAAATGAACCAAAATTTTTTCCCATCACAAGATAGTCGTCCATCATTTTAGCATATCCAGAATACTTTTGAAGGACCTGCAAATTAAATAAGATATGCCAATATATTAGCAACCTGCTAACTGTATACAAACCACCAGAAAAGAAAGACATGTTCTTCCAAACTGTACAGACTAGACTACATTAGTTTGTGAATGTTTAAAACAGAACAAAATGATCAATCCATCTGTACAGACCTGCTTACAAAAAAAATAGGAACTACAAATAACAAGCTTCAGTCCAAAAATTGTGAAGCTTCAAGTCCAAAAATGGGAACTACAAGTAACAAGCTTGTTACTGTACAGAAAAACTAATGTACAGTAACAAGCTTCAAGTGACAAAGGAAGCTTCAAATGAAAAAGAAGCTTTAAGTGAAGGGAAAAATTAGGAAACAAAACTCTTTTGCAGCTCAAACTTTAAGTTCCGATACCGACACGAGACTATGCAAAATTCAGTCCAAAAAAATCATAGTCCGTAAGAGAAACCAATGTAATAAATACAAATTCTAACTTTAAAGAAAGGAAATGGAGAAACAAAATTTAAAGACAATATGCAAAATTCAGACTCCAAAAATCATAGTCCAAAAAAGAAACCAATGTAACATAGTTCAACTTCCAACTGGAAAGAAACCAATGTAACATAATTCAGCCAGTGAACAATCCTTTTCTTGTGATCCTGGATAGTGAAACGAAAAATAGATTATCGGATGAGACTATATATAATTTCACAATGCACAGAAGTACACGTTATCTCTTAACGCCAAACACAACCAAACCAACACAATGGTACATCAAAATGTACAATTACATGCCCAAACTGCAAGCTGATCAAGCAAGTCACTATTGCCATTACCGAGTTGCATCATATAGACGTCCCTTCACTGACCACTATGTTAAACAGATCGAGTGAATAAGAGATGTATATCAAGAATGCAAACGAAAACACATACCTTAGAATCCCTTCGGGATCAAAAGGGGCTTCACACAATGAGGGGGCATCAGGTGGGAGTAGGCCATTCTCCGGGAAATGAATGCTGCATTGCTATAAGAAACAACAAAATGACTATCATGATACTTAGAGGGAAGGAAAGAAAAGATGGATACCAGAGTCATGCAATCCTCTGATCTTCCGTAAACAGGCCGCTTGTATAGATGTTGAATGCCCACTTTTTTGCAGTCAACCATTCCGACAGTATTGCAGTCAGGACTTGTATCACCCTTGACTCCGCATTTTACATGAAGATTCTCAAGTGCTGTTAAGTTCTGGTGGTTAAAGAAATAAGAATATGTCAAAGTAAAAAGAGAAAAAAAAATACAAACACCTCCAAAAACTATATTACAGGTCAAATACTTTAAACCATCAAAGCACTAATATTATGCAAGTAGCCAAGAACAATAACTGAAGCAGAGAAGCCAAAGCTGGTTCATATGTGACTTTTAACACTTTAAATTATAACACTGTCAATATATAACGCGTACCTCAGGAGTTGAAGGTAAAGATATATGCACATACTCCTATATATTATCAAGAGTGTAAGTTCCTAAAATTCATTCCCGAGGCACCTGTGAATACGTTAATAGGTAACATATAAGCACAATAATGAAACCTAAAATTCTGGCGCAACAGGTAATGAACCTGCAGGCAAAATAACTAGTGAGGATCCGAAAGAGTAAATCCCTTGTTATATATGGTAGTCCCTTGTTATATATTATCAAGAGTGTCAAATGTATGATTGAATCAACATTCCATTACAATGAAGGTTGCTAGAGTAAATCCCTTGTTATATATGGTAGTCTAATTTTATTACACTTAAGGACTATAAAAGATTTCTGATGATCGTTAGAAACTTATGAGCTTGCTAGTGAGGATCCGAAAGAGTACATGTAGGATTGTTTTGCCAAGGTCCAGTTTATAGATCAACATGCGGTATAAACACACAATTTAACTTTTAGCTAGTAAAACCTCTTTATTGTATAATGATTTCCTATTTCATGTAAACTTTAAGGGGATTTTTTAATCAATTTACCAGAACTGAAAGCTTTTGCCATTATGAAGAAACAAGGACAATTGAGTATCTCCAGTCACCCCTCATTTTATGAGGGCTGTGTGGTTTACTTTGATCATATAAAACCCTCTTTAGAGCTCCTGAGTAATAGAAACAATGAATAAATAATAGGTACTTCCAAAAACTTGGGATTGGAAGATGACATTTCAGATGAGCATATGGATTTGCATATGAGTGTATGGATTTTAGGGTGTCGAACAATGCCAACAATCTAGATTCTAATAGTAACTTAAACGACATGATAGATCTGTAAAACAAGTGGACAAAAATATATTCTCTAATTTTGTACATGATATGTCTCTCATTTACCCAAGCCTTTCTAAACCTGGAACATGGTACAAATATGAAATGTTGCCCCTGGTTATAAATATGTATATATCCCTGTCTATACATATATAGATATCCCTCTTATGTATATGATATTTACCAATGCCTATGAAATGTTGCCCCATACTGCAGTTTACTAGAATGCAATTCAGTCCATACTGCCTGCACATTCCTATGTGCAGTGCACAATGCACCACACACTACCCAAATGAAAGTCTAACCGCTGCAAAGATGATTTCTGCACTTGCTACCAGAAATTAAAATTTTAGACGATGTAGAAAATTTATTCAAAAACAATAAGAAGGAACAAAAAATACGCAATGTACAAGCAAAAACTTCATCATATGGAATGAGAAAATACACCTTTCCTGAAGATTTTTATGTGAAAACTCTCGACAGGACTGTAATTCCTAATTCCAGTCTCTCTGCATACCAATAAGCTCACTTCCATAAGAAAGGGTCAGTGCATCCTCTGCTATGGCTGCATCCCTTTTATGATCTGCAGAAAGATGAACTGGGGCAGTTAGTATAAGCATGTGATGGACGAGGTGCTATGTCTCGTTTGTGCCTAAGTGTGTGCCTTAACAACACTGATCCGACTACATCAACTATCCTTATTAAGCTATTTTTCTAAGACAACAATTAGCGCATCCTCTTGCTGACATTACCATATCCTACTTATACTATCCTCACTTGTAAATATTATCCTTTCTATTTTAACTATGACAATAGATATTACATCAAATTACCACATTGTAAGCTCATGCACTTTCAGAGCATTTTGGTCTATATTCACATATCATAGAATGACTTCACCGAGCAATTAATCTTTATTAAAGATGTATTTCTGCAGCACATCATAATTGTATCATTTGTATGTAGCAATTTTTAATTTCTTCCAAAATATTATTAACAAGAATGTTTACTGTGAATTCATCATAAAATAAAAGAAAGAGAAAGAACAAACAACAAACCAGCAACAAAACTGACAACAAAGTAAACAAAGTCCACACATCAATACAACCGAAGAAAAAAAAAGCACACCTAAAAGCTAATTATCATAGAAATAGAAAGAAAGAGAAATTTTTTTCTTTGATTATATAATAAAAGCTGATTTTCATTTGAATTAAAAAGCTAAAAAAGACAGTTCTATACAAATTTTAGTAAAAAGAAACTATCCTTATAGTATCTCCAACTTCAAACCAACCATAATATTTATGATATTGTTGTAAATTCTCAGTAGAATTCACATAAAACCCAAAAAAAAAATCCAAAATGGTTTCTCGATTCCAAACCTGAGGGCATATTTCATATACTGCGCTCCCTTTCTCGTTACACCACCTTTGTAGTGACTTCTGCCAAAGGATTACACTCACCTACCTCCAGGCACATTTTTAACAGGTACCCAAAGAACATATACTAAAAAAGCTAAACCTTAAACTTTCAAACAATTTTTTTACCTTTCCTTTTTTAAATTGTGCAAACAATTTCTGACAAAATAGACTATACAGTCAAGCACTAATCATATGCTTATGAAAAATAGACACCAGGACATCTTCACTGGTGTTTCGTATATCCATAAACTATTTAATTTTAACTCTATGCCCCTTTAAGAAAATGACAAAAACGACAGCTAATATTCTCAATCCACATCACACAAATGCAATATTAACATGTTAAACTATTTATTTTTTAATCTGGCATTGATTACTTATAAGGACTAGAATTTAAATGGGTTCCGTACAATTAAATTACAAAAATAAAGATAAACTATAGGTACAATCAACACATATCAGATAATATCATGTTTATTGTCAATGCTAAAGGAAAATGGCTCTTTGATCATAAAACTTGCCAATTGTAGTCATTATCAATCAAGGTTTCAACATCCTATTACATGTGTTGTTGTAGAAAGAAGTTCCTCAAAATTATAAACCTCCACTTGAGATTCATTTCTTGACTAACACATCATGGTGCAAACAATTTATGATAAGCATTTGTGACATTAAGAATTTCCTGAAGTAGAATTACTTGCTATCCAAAAATTGCTATCCAAGGAGCTAGAAATATTACCTGAAAAGTTGCTACAAAGATGCCACCAAGATTATATCTGTAGCAATGCTAGACCATATGAAACGCTTCCGTAGTTTAGCCCTGCTGAACACCCTTTTGTTTTCCAAAACTGATCATAGAAAGGAAAAAAAAATATTGAACGAAATAACATGGCTTATGATGAATTGGTTAAATGTATTTGCAGCAAAATGCATTGGCATCAAAAAGAAGATATACAGTTTCTCGCATTAACAACAATAACCGGGTTCATAAGAACTAAGTAGAAATGCTCCAAAAAGATACTATTAACATATATTTCAATGTAATAAGTAATAACATATGTGAGGAGTGAGGAAACGGAAGCTCGGTACAAAAGAGTCAGTATGCTCACTCCCTAAGAAAGGGGAGAATGTAAGAGCAATCTAACAGCTAAAGGAGAGAATAACCGTTACTAATGACAAAAAAATGTGTTACAAATTTCATGTTTTGGTGTAGTGTGTGGTAAGAAATACTCCAAGCACAGTTTAACTATAGACAGAAGTACTATGTAGATTCCAATGATGCATGAAATAAGGAGGTCAAGATTCCCGATGATGGTATCTTCACCAAATCTGGATCGAGTCCATAGTGATTGTGATGGAACTCTCCCACCCCTTCCAGCACCTTTCCAAGCTTAATGTAATAAAAAAATAACTAAATGCTAGTCTTCTGTGCTATCAGCTGAAGCTAAAATATATCACATAAGTGCAAAATTATGACAAATCAACTAATTTGAGAACCTACAGAGTTTTATATCATCTATAATATCTAAACTACCATGGCAACAACTTTCAGATGTTCCAACATTTCTTACCATTCATCAACTATTTGCAAAAGAAACAATTTTGTGCAAGGAGATGTTTAATATAAGATCATTTGTAGGAAGCATTTAAACTCACTGAAGAGTTTGCACCTTTTCAGCTTTTTGCACCTTTCCAGCTGAAGCTAACATATATCCCATGAGGTTATGCAACCAGATTTTTTTGCTTTTGCTTTTGCTTTTGCTTTTGCTTTTGCTTTTGCTTTCAGCTGTGCCTTGCACTGGTTCTTCGGTTTTGCTCCACTTGGGTCACCCTCTTTGTTTTTGGTTGCCTATACCAAGGAGCACCAACGGTAGCATCAAACCTTTGGTAAGTATCATAATAGCACTGTAATAGGTTAGGCATCAGCTATTTGAACTTGAGCGGAACCCGTATGAAATTAAAAATAACAGAGAAGGGAAAATAGATAGTATATTTTGAAAAAAAAATATTTGACACAAGACATTACAATAAAATATTGGAATAAATATTTTTGACAAAACATTGACTTGGTAAGTAATCATAACAGAACCATAATAGTTTAGGCTTTGAACTTGAGTGGAATGCATATGAAGTGAAAAAACAGAACAAAGAAGAGAAAATATATAACATCTTTGGGAAAAGAGAATATTTTGCCATAATATATTATAGGAAGTTCCTACTGACCGTCATGTCAGTTACTGATGCATCAATAGTTTCTCCTTGAGTGCTTCTCCAAAAAGCATAGACACTCCGAACAACAATATTTTTTCACAATGCAATGAATTATTTCACAAAAGACAGTTTCATATTCAAGAAACTATATTCAGGCATTGACATGTACAATATCTGTTAAGAAGTCATTTCTATTAAGAAATAAAAGGATGGCATAAGAGGCAAATATTTGCGGATCTATCTCAACATTGTCAATCTGGACCATAAAACTAACAGAGAGGTAAACCATATAAATTTGAGTTCCATACATATAGAATCAAGTCATCTTTACCTGGTATTTGATAAACTCCCAACCACAAGTTTGGTGGCAACAAAGATTGAACATTTTCAAAAGGATGTGCAGAAGCTTTGCGTTCCAAAGTTTCATGAAAACCTTCAAAAAAAATTATATAGGGAGAAAAATCAAAAACATGATAGTGTATAGAGGAGCATGTTCTCCAACTTAATAAGTACCATTAGGTAGAGACACGTATCTTGTTTTTAAAACAAAATATCCCGGATATTTTCCAGGTATATACATTCATATGTCAGAGTAGATGTGGTGCATGTTTTTTGTAGCATGGTGAATCTATAAGACATGAAAAGGAGAACTCTTACAGTTAAAAAGCCACTATATCTGTATTATAGTGTTGGTATAGTATTAACTCCAAAATCCAAGTCATTTAGGTATGGTCCATTTATATCCATGATCGTTCTAACATCAGGGAAGCCAGAGAAAGCCTATGTATGACTGAGACATATACTATAGTCAAACTTTCGAGGACCCTGTTCATGAAAAACTATTGCTCCTCTGACTTTTGGATTCGACAAGTTCCTGGAAACAGAGGAAAAAATATGTTAGCTTCACCGAAATAGAGTAGCTTCATTGAAATATAGTAGAAACACTTTCAAATAGCCACGAGGCACAGGCACTTAGTTCTGCAAATAAATAGGACAATATCAGGGCAGTTCTCAATAAACTTGGATAAAAGAGAGAGTAATGAACAAACCACAAGAATATTTCAATGGCAAAACTTACTATAAATTAGATAATGATGTACTACATGTAAACTTTCCAAGTTTAGAACATCAATGGAGACTTAGAAAAGGAAATTGCAGTGACAGGATTATAAGGCTGAAGTAAAATGAACTTATGACAAGAATATTAACTTTCTTGCCACTAATTATATGAATATACCAAACGCTATAGGTAGCATCTGCCATGTGATCAAAATGGGTCTCAACCGAAGAACAAAGCAATAATATGAGCAGAAAAAGTGAGTTGATCTGAATGAAGGATTCCTGATATGGTCTGAATATCGGACCATTACTTTGAGTATCGGGATCCGCGGTATCGACAATTTCGGATCCGAGTATCAGATTTTTTGTTATCAGAAATCAATTAACTTTAAACAAATTATTAACATTTTAGAATCAAATAACTCTCGACTAGAAATGATAAACAAGAGGGGAATCGCTCAACAAACACAAGAGTCAAATAACTCTCGACTAGGACAATTCTGTTACCATAAATGAATCAACCTACTTGTCCATCAATCAGTTACCTTTAATCATATCCAGTTTTCGAATCTAGCAGGAGTTACATCATTAGCACTACAACCAATAAGTAGAAAGAGTTTGCATAAACATTTTACTCAATCAAAACCTAACAAACAAAATATTGGACTAAGTTTAGAACAATCTTAGTATTGAATGAGAACTAAGTTCTCCAAGACCAAAGAAGGATTGTTACCTTCAAGTAGAATGATATTCATGTTAGGAAGCATCTTATGAAAGTCCTTGTTGTCGATACCTAAAATATAAGGGAAGACCATTAAACTGACGTACACCTGAGTGATATAAACCGCTTAATCAAAGTACTATAAACACAAATTTTAATGACAGAAAGCCTGTTTATTAGTAAGTAATAGAAGGCATGCTTACAGTAACTGCGTAGTTGTAGCTTCTTTGAAAGATATACAACAATTTGTCCTTGGGAAGATTGTTAACAGTAATGGTGACAAACAAGCAAATGTGAAGATTATATCATATTTTTCTGGCTAATAGGTATTACTAGTGGAAGACAAAAAAAATGTTTGTTTAAGCTAGCTAAGTTTGCAGTGTGCAAGAAAATTACCAATGCCAGTGTTGGAGCAGGGGAAAAGCTGCCAATAAACATAATGAATGAAAACATTACACCTGGGAGTCAAGATACCAACAACCAGATTCAAAGACAAAAATTTAAAGTGAAAAATAGTAAAATTCTACTAAACTAGAAAGCAAGAAATGAAATTTAACAATCTAGTTCCCAAGTGTTCAATTAGAACTAAAAAATGTCTCTAGATAGCGTCATTGATTAGATAAATTTGGAAACTATACCTCCATGATGGCTTCTCTGAACTCGGTAAACTAGTGACCCTTCATACACAGGAAACGATCATTTTAAAGCTAAAATAAGGATCAATCTAATATGATTAGGATTAAAATCAATAAAACCATACCTCATGTTGAATTTTCTATAGACACATGAAGAAATTAGAGGTTAAAATGAGCAATACTTAAAGGAAAAACCCATAAAATCAATATAGGAGCCCAAACCTGGACCATTGACCTATAATGCTGAGCTTTCTTGGTCGGAAGCCTGCACCGTCTACTGGCGAAGGCCATCTTGAGGAGGATGCGGCACCGGGGGAGGTGGCGATCGGAGAGGATGGCCCGGCTCCTAAAATTTAGAACAAAATTACATGTAGCCGTGTAAACAGTGTAAAACACTCAAATTTCAAGGAAAAATTAAGTAAACATTATAAATAGTGTAAACCACTCAAATTCCAAGCAAATAATCTAGGACAAAATTACATGCATCCAAAAATTAGGGCAAAGACTAAAATATTTTGGTAAAAAATTCTAAAGATTGGAGAAAATATACCAAACAGCAGCACCTAGGGTTGAAAGGTCGGACAAAGAGAGAGCAACGGTCGGAGTGAGAGAGAGAGAGAGCAGCAACACTGGAGCACCTGGTCGAAAAAATGGTCGGAGAGAAAAAGAGCAGCAACACTGGAGCACCTAGGTCGGAGAGAGAGAGAGAGAGAGCAGCGTCATCCATTTTTTGATCAGAAAGAGAGAGGGAGAGAAAGATTTTTAGGTTGCTTAATATTGAGAAGTGTGTTCTCATCTAATAAGTTCTGTATGTTTTGGATGGACGGTCTGGATTAATCCTTCCGATCGAATGGTTGAGATAGAAACATGTGGAGGTTAAGTTCCCCTCCCCCATAAAATTTGGCAATTAGCCGCCAAATGTGTGACATTCCCGCTGATTTATTTGGGACGGGAATGTGTAATATTTGGAACAAAAAATTTCATTAGTCCCAAATAGTGATCCATTTTCTCAATCTGTCCTAAAAAAATGCAACTTTTTGTTACTAAAAATATAGCTGTCCCTAAAATTATACTTTTAGGACTATTTAGACTAGTGTTCCTTATAGTGTCGTCCCAAAAAGACACTTTTTTTGTAGTGAATGTATATATATATATATATATATATATATATATATATATAGACACACACACACATATGTATCTATATATATATATATATATATATATATATATATATATATATATATATATATATATATATATATAGACACTCACACACACACATGGACACACTCTCACCCACACATGGACACACTCTCATGACACAACTATCACTCTCCTCTACACACACACAAATACATATATAAATACACACACATAAATACACATGTATATATATATATATATATATATATATATATATATATATATATATATATATATATATATATATATATATATATATATATATACCACTCTAAAAAGAATAAAACCATAATTAATCTTTAAACTAGATTTTAGGGGAACCTAACAAATCTAGGGTCAACTTGTAGAGAATGGTCCCCTCTCTAATTTATGTGAAGGAATAAATACAATGAGGAATTAAAGAGGGTTTAATAATCATACCCAAATGAAGATTTGGAGGAAGAAGAAGGAGTTGGAAGAAAAGAAATGAAGAGAGAAGAAGAAGACTTAGTGAAGAAGAAAGAAGAGGTGGAGGGGGACTATATGACCAGCCATGGTGCCAAGGGGTAGAGGCACTTGTAATTATAAGTTTGTCCCTCCCTAAGCCTAATGCAAAATAAATTCAAAAATGGGTTTCGGAAGTTGCTAAAAATAAATAAAAATCATAATTAAACTTAATTACTCATGGAGGACTAATCCAAACTCCTAAACCTAAAAGTTTAGTGTGGTGGGCCATGGTTAAATAACAGGCTAATTACAGCTCAAGTCGAAATTCACCGGGGTCCCGAATTAACTCGGAATACGATGAAATTCGAACCCGACTCCTATAATAATTAAATAATAATATTCATGAAATAAAATTTCCAAAAATATTATAAAATGGAAAATTACCATTTTACCCCTAACTGGAAAAAGTGAGGGTGACAGTTACACTAGTCGTAGAAATACTTCGAGTAGATAAGAGTTTATTAGGTTTGCAAAAGGAGAATTTGAAACTCTAGATAGTAAATGGATTTAAATTCTAAACAAAGATAGAGAAGTAAGATTGATCAAACTAATAGAGAAATTGGAAATAGATTTGCTAAAGAAGGAGATTGAAATATCTAATCTTAATCCATAAATAACGAAAGAGTATAGATCCTAAGGGATGCTAGAGTCTGATAAAGATATGGAGAAAAATAACCCCCGAAAGCCATTGGACACTAAAAGATACAAAAAAAATCTAGAAAATAATATATGAAGTAAAATATACCATCATACAATCGGCCTAATCTGGGTAAGATTTAGGTACAAACATAAGCAAGGTAACCTAAGAAACTATAAGCAAGCAAAAAAGAGATAAAGTAGATAAATTTGGTCCTATGTTGTGGCGGGTTGAAAATAATCTAAGTGTTCTAATTGTTTCTAGAGTATGTTTTCCTAAAGTTATACTTAGACTTAAGTCTGATTGCAGGACTGCATGCTGGTCTAGACTAAGTTGACTAGCCAATTTTGTAGAACTGAACCTGCATGGGCCACCATTGAAAACATGTCACGACCCGATCCTAATATACTGGGTCCAGTCGGACCATGCCCAGCTTGTACCGTTGTGTGACGGCGACAGTAAGTTGTATCATGCGGTAGTACACAAGCAGATAATTCTAAAATACGAGAGTAAGAAAAACTTTATTTGAAATTTGAAATTAATGCTAAGAGTCTAGATGAAACAACACATAAGCAAATAAACTTTTAGTTTAATCATATGTTCTTTATTACAAACTGAAAATGGAAAAAACTACACAACGACACAACTGATAATCCTGGACTTACTGGTCAGGTTCAGCTACCTCTTCAGGACTTGGTTCGGGTCCGTAGAAGAAACTAAACGCGAGAGCTCCTCGTCTTCGCAATCACCTAAAAATGTTGGTCTCCAATCAGGAGGGGAGCAAGAACATATATCCACATCTAGCATTCTAAGTAATAATAAATGATGCAAGGACAGTTTAAAACATTATATTTTTTTAGATAATAATAACAAAGAAGACAGCTGGCATGAATCTCAGTGCTACAATGATGCAATCTACAATGAGTCAATAGTGATTTTGAGCTTATACCTGATTTGTGACCGGCTGGTAGATTCAATGTGTATACTAATATTTTGGCCAAAAGATAGTATACGGTACGACTCAACCCCCTGTACAATAGGGGTTAGCGTGAGAAGAAATATCAGTAACAATGACTTTGCTCACAGATGTTATACTACTCCCCAAATTCTCGAGTCAATGAGTCAATCAAGCAATCAATCTGGGGTCCGAAAGGGATCCCCTGTGAATCAGTATCGATACAAAAATATGTAGTCATACTGATGCAATACATTTAATTATTAAATAAAATACGGACATGAACCATATGAAACTTGCCTTAGGTTTTTTTTCGGTGCTGAGAGTGACGACAGGAAGGTATAAGGCTAAAGTCCGGAGCCTGAACCTACATTAATTTAATATTCCATTTTAGAAATTATTCCAAGGTTTTAACTAAAAATGCCACTAATTATAACAACAATGTTTTGTTATAAAACATCTTTTTGTTTGAGAAATAATACTATAATTAATTAATAACTTAACTACGTATAATAATAATAGGTAAAACAATTCTACTGTAACTATTATTTTATGAATAATGCAAAAATTACTATATTTTATTTATTAGTAAAATAATAACGTTTTTATCCTAAGCTATTATTATAATAGAAATATCATTTTTAAACTTGGAAATACTTGAAATCTAATTTAGTATTTTTTATATAAAACTTTACAAAATATTTATAATAGCATTTTTTTATATAAGAAATAACCATTTGAATAATAAATTACGAAAATCCTTATTTTAGTAAAACTTACGATTTTTATTAGAATAATGCCAAAAGTAACTTTTTATATAATACGTTAAGATTACTAATCTATTTAATGGTTAATTTACGAAAATAATCTTTTATCCACAATAAATAAATATATATTTGACCTAAATCACTATTTTCTACATTAAAAATATATTTTTGATATGTAACTATTTGTTTTGAAACTAATTTAATAATTAATAATAAATCATAAATTAATGGCAATAATCCTAATAATAATAATTAAAATAATGTTATTCCTACGCTATTCGTATTTTAACATTTAGTAGATCATTTAACGAAATTTGTTAACTCTATTAACGACTAATTAGTATAACAACCTAATAATATTCTAAAAATCACAATAATTAAAGGCAGGGATTTCTATTACAATACCTAAGATCGAATTAGGAAACTATAACTATCTATCCCGGAATTGACAGAGCTTTATTCTGTCTATTCCGGTCAGAAGCAGAAACAGGTTTTGGTATTCTGTAATTTAATAGAAGGGGTGTCAGGGCTTACCGGATAGTTGATGACGGAGTACCGAGGGGAGGCCTCGGACTCGGAACGTGCGCGTACGCACGTGGGGTGCGCACACACGGGTGTAGGGTTTGAAAATTATGACACGCTGACATAAGACTCAGCCAAAGTCATACGCTCAAGGCCATACGCTCAGTCAAAGCCATACGCTCAAGGCCATACGCTCAGCCAAGGCCATACGCTCATCTAAAGGCTGTGCGCTCAGTGAATATTTTATTATTTCCTGAGATGACAGCACAGCATGTATTTAATGAAGGATGAATCTGACACTTCGTCTTTCGTGCAAAGACAACTGCCCTATGAAGATTAGCCGTCGTATAGGTTTTCGAGAAATGATTTTGTCTCTTACGAGGACAGCTCAGCAGCCATTATAAATGCACAGCCATCATTACTGTCATTTCTGACAGTCTGTCAACCATCATATCTGCAGCACAACGCTCAAGAGATATTTGTCAGTATTAGAAGATATGGCATATTTGAGAAGATTGAAGACAGCCACGTGTCTACTCCCTCAATGCATACGACTCCTTGCTCAACCAAGTGAGCGTATGGACTCCATACGACTCCTTGCTCAACCAGTGAGCGTATGGACTTCATACCAACCAAGTGAGCGTATGGACTCCATACGATTCTTTGCCAACCAAGTGAGCGTATGGACTCCATACGACTCCTTGCTCAACCAGTGAGCGTATGGACTTCATACCAACCAAGTGAGCGTATGGACTCCATACGACTCTTTGCCAACCAAGTGAGCGTATGGACTCCATACGACTCCTTGCTCAACCAGTGAGCGTATGGACTTCATACCAACCAAGTGAGTGTATGGACTCCATACGACTCCTTGCCAATCAAATGAGCGCATGGACTCCATACGACTCCTTATCAATGAAGTGAGCGTATCAGCTTTATATAGCTCTATATTGTTCAAGTCAGTGTTTGCAAGACATGTGCCTTCAAAAGCTAGCGTATGACCCTTCTTCAACAAAGACAGCGTATCACAGCAAATGTATCCCGGATGACTTTCAACGTACAGTCAACACACGTTCTCACGTGTCCTGTACTCAGTTACCCACTTATTCAGAAGTTATGCAACGTGGCATTCATGCCACCAATCTCTCCTAGATATATTCCACTACTTTCAACCACACTCCAACGTGTCTCCATCAGAATTCGCCACGCGTCCCTGCAGTTATGCACACGTCAAGTAACTGACTAAGCGTATGCTTCAGAACAGTTATCCAGAACTCTATAAAAGAGAGTTTCTTCATCTTCATCAGACACTACAATTAATTTAGAGAGAACAAAGAGATTGCCCAGTTGCTGTCCAAGTTCTTCGAAGTTTGAGTTTTCTTCATCGCATCGTCCAAGGGATAAAGTAATCGTCTTCTAGATTAGATTCCTACAGTTGTAATTTTCTCAGATACAAAATAAATAAAGTAAATTTATTTATGAAAAACAAATTGGCGACTCTGCTGGAGAAAGCTGTCTCCTCCAATGAGATAGCAACAACTCAATGCGATACTTCGTCGATCGGCTCGACGAAGAAGACGATGGTCGTACAATTCGACCAATCTGCTTACGAAGAAATGCTCAAGGCGAAGGAGGGCCGAATTGCTTCCTCCGCTCTTCCTGCTGCCAAGAAGAAGGGACACTCTGTTTATGTTCCTAAGTCTTCTTCGACAGCCCGAGACGCTTCTGTCACTTCTCACGCTGACAAGAACACGTCTTCAACTTCAACGAAGCACACTCCGGCTTCCCTGAACACGGCAACAGTGGCTTCTCCTAGTCACGCTGACAAAGTGGGTTCTTTAACCAAGTCAGTGTGTCCAAGAAAAAACATCTCTAGATATGTCAAAGTCTCTTCTCCTTCTACTCTTACGACAGCAGTCGGCTCTTTAGCCATTGATGACTCTGTGCGTATGGCAGTCAAAGGGCAGCGTACGGCAAAGGCAGCGTACAAAAGCCAACAGCAGGCAGCGTACGCTAAGCCAAAGCTGGCGTATGCTAGTAAAAAGGCAGCGTATGACCAGAAGTCCAAACTGAAGTCAGCGTATGCTAACAGATACAGTCCTTTGACTGTTTCTCAAAATCAGGCTGGAGGTTCTTTTCCACAGAACATACAAATGATTCTCCCACAACTTGCACATCTTGTACCAACCAAGGAGAAAGACTCTTTAGTAAACTTCTCTACTCCTAAGGTCTTTACCTCTGGAGTTAATTTGACTAGTACTCTTACTAGATCAAACAAAGGAAAACGCCTTTTGGCTACTTCCTCTAAAGATGGATTATTACCGACTCCTAGTCGGAATAATACCCATCTTCCTTCTCTCAAAATTTCTCGATCTGAGAAAGGCAAATTACAAGTATCCAAGACTGATACCAAAGTCATATCTCCTACGGATCTTCGTAACAAGCTTAATCAGAATCATCTCAGTTCCACTTCTGGTATTAAGAAGCCTGATCAAATTGAGACAATTATACTAGACTCTGATGCAGAATATGCCAAGAACTATGTGGCTCAAATTAATCAGTCTTTATACACTCAAGAACCGAGAAGACAGAAGAACAAAAGACAAGTTTCTACACAGAAACTATCTTCAAGTACTTCCCAATATGTTCCTACAGATCTCCGGGAGTATTTGCAAAATAAACGGAGAATTGACACTCCATCTGGCCATGACATTGCTCATATTTGCCATGAAAAGCATGGTTGCAATTTCCAACCTCGGGTTGTGATTCAGTGTTGTTGTTCACCAAAAAGACGATCTGTTTTCGAACGGATTCAATATGAACCAATATTGGATGAAGATGAACCTCTTTATGCTTCTGTCAACATGACCTCCAGAAATATTGGGGGTAGCATACGGTCTGATGCTATATCAGATTCTGAAGATGGTGTTTATCTCGGCACCCGATCCAGGACTGGAGCCTTGGCCAGGGTCTCTTCTTCTTCTCATCCAAGTGGTAATCCGGAGATCACAGAGGACTTCCTTGGAGAGTCCAATTTTCTAGTATTGACTCCTGTAAATAGTCCCGGAAAAGATACTGACTCACACAGTGATGATTCAGAACGGACTGTTTCATCGTCTATTCCTCGAATGATTACCACTTACATGGTAGACGACAATCATGAACCTTCAACTAGCACTGAAGCTCATGAGCAGAGGATTTCTTCCTTGGAACAACAGTTACGAGCTATGGCAGATACATTGAATGCTATGCACACTCTTATGCAAGCTCAGCATCAAACTCAGCAAGTTCAACAAACAGTACCACCAGTGGTATTAAATACTCCCGTTGCCCCAAATTCGGAACCCTCTACTATTCCGGGGGTACAATCTAATGTTCCTGTACAACCCACTCCAAGTCAGTCTGGAGCTGGGGGTGGTACATATGCTGCAGTCCCTCCTCCCAATTACACTCAACAAGTTACAACTCCACAATCTTCCGGAATTGTTACTGAAGAGTTAAGGAATCTCCGAACTCAATTTGAGGCATTTAAACAAAAGGATGGTTTACAAAGGTTAGGCATCAAGCAACCTTATCCGATAGAATGGAAGCAAGTGTCGTATCCACCAAAATACAAACCTCCGACCATTTCTTTCTTTGATGGGACTACCTCCCCAAGTCAGTTCATTAACCACTTTGAAGTAATGACTGATCAATTACAACCAAGCGATGCCCTTCTCACTCGGGTGTTCGTCGGATGTCTCAAAGGAACGGCTTATAAATGGTATAGAAGTCTCCCTGATGGGTGCATTACCTCATTTGTCGGCTTTAAACAAATGTTTCTTGAACGGTTCTATGAAGGGCTCAATGACATGACCATGTCAGCCCTCATAAGAATTAAACAGAAAAATAATGAGACTACCGAGGACTTCATTGAAAGATTCAGAAGAGAAGCCCTCAAAATGCCTCTTGGAACTTCCGATGCTGTTACTATCGACACTTGCAAGTCGAATCTCTTACCAATCATTAGTATGTGGACAGGGTCCACTCAGTTTCAAGATTGGCCTTCTTTCATCGTCAGTGCCAAGGCTGCTGAAGTCAGTGCTGAGACCTTCAAAGGCCTGGGGGTACAAATGGCTCCCAAGGAATTAAATCAGAGTGCTAGCAATAGTACTCGACCCAATAATCGCAAAGGAAAAGAGGCTCTTGAAGTCATCTCCAGAGCAATAGTCAAGAGGTAAAGACTACCCAAGCTACTCCAGCTCCAACAAATCAACAATAGAGACCTCCTCGGCCGAAGGAAGAATATTCTTTCGACGATGACGATGTTCAGGGTATCTTTGAATGCTTGCTCAAAGGTAACAAAATACAATTGCCAGAAATCAAAAAGCCTGATGAAGCCAACAAGACAGATCATCCAAAATACTGTCCGTATCATAGAATGCTGGGTCATACAATCCGGTCTTGCTATGTATTAAAAGGAAAAATCCAAGAGATGATTAAATCAGGAGCTGTGACACTGACACCCAAAGACAAGACAGTCACAGCAAATATAATTTCAATGCAGTTCGGTGACTTCCCTCCTTTAATGGTGGAAAATGGGATTGTTCCTATCCCCAAAGTAACTCTCGAAGTTGTGAACATCCCACCAGCACAGAATGAAGGACTTGTTCCTGTCACAACTAAAAAGGGAGAGATCATGTGGATCCACCTGGATTTAATGACGGAGTTTGAGACGTCTTCCTCTTCTCCTCGGAAGACTCCTTTGTCTAAAAAGAAGCTCGGAAAGACTAAGTCATGCAATGTGACTTCTAGTATCACACCCGATTTTTATCTAACCTCTACTTTCATCTTGGCAAGAAATTCACTCCCTACGGAGATAAAATCTGTACCTCAATCTGAAGATAAGTACAAGCCGATATTTCATCTATACAGTTCACAATCTCGTGAATTAATGGCGAAGATGGATTATGATCTAGCCACTGCTCCTGGTTTGAACTCAGGCAAAGGACTCCGAGCACCTTTAGCCATCACTATGAGACATAATCAATCTCGTGTTGGTCTCGGTTTCTGGAATGAAGCTCTCATCAAGCATAAAAGAACCAAGAGCAAGATGAAGAATTGCAACATGGTTTCGATAGAATCTGAATCTGAATCTGAAGTCGAAGTTCATGCTGGAACTCGATCATGAAAAATATATCTGAAAGATTATGCTGACATTCCTGGAGAAACTTCTGATGTCCCTCCGGTTACAGCTCCAACACCAGTCTCTACTGAAGAGCCTTCAAATGTTCCTGTTGAGACAGTTCCTTCTAAACCAACAGCAGCTGACAAAGGCAAACAACAAGTTCGCTTCGATAAACAATTGAAGAAGTCATCTCCTACAGGACTTGAAAAGCTTTATAATTTTGATATATTGGCTCAACTAGCCAATACACCAGCTAAATTATCAATCTTTGAGCTCTTACGCCTCTCTAAAGAGACTCGAGAAACTCTGAGTGAAGCACTGCTGCAAGCAGAAACCTGCCTAACTCTCCTAAAAAAGTTGGAAACAGAACCTGTCTCTCATTGCCATAATGTATTGGAATTAATTCCAAACATTACCTTTACGCAGGACGATATGCTGCTAGAGGATAATCGACATGACCGTCCTTATATCATACAGGATATATCGATTCCATGAAGGTTGATCGTCTACTAATTGATCCAGGATCCGCTTTCAGTATTATGCCAAAAACTATGCTAGATGCACTGACGATACCCGTGCATAGTCTTTCCAGTACTATCACTACCATCTTGGGATTCAATCAAGAAAAAAGTGAGCCTTTAGGCAAGATTCGTCTCAAATTTCAAATAGGCGATCTTCGTACTAAGGTTACTTTCTATATCATTGACAATCATGGTTGCTCATATAATGCTCTATTGGGGAGACCATTTTTGCATAAACATAATGTTGTTCCTTCAACTCTTCATCAATGCTTCAAATATGTTGATGATAATGGAGAGGTTCAAAAAGAAGTAGCAGATCTATATCCATTTAAAGGAGTCGAAGCTTACTTCAATGACGCTCGCATGTACAAAGATGAATACTCAAAAGTCTTGCAAGCTATGGATAATGATGATGAGATATCAAAAGTCGATACCTTTGTTATTCCTGTAAAAGGGCGTATCACTCCTCCGTAGTCTGCTAAATCATCTGAAGAAGACTCACTGACAATTCCTGTCTGTGGACGTACTACTTAATCATCTGCCCAAGCTCCACAAGGCTCACTGATAATTCCTGTCAGTGGACGTACTACTGTATCGTCTTCTCAAGCTCCACAAAGTTTGCTGATAATTCCCGTCAGTGGACGTACCACTCCTCTTCCATCTTCTCAGGCTAGACCAGATACTCTAGTCATTCTAGTCAGTAGACGTACTACTGTATCGTCTTCCCAAGCTCCACAAAGTTTGCTGATAATTCCCGTCAGTGGACGTGCCACTCCTCCTCCATCTTCTCAGGCTAGACCAGATACTCTAGTCATTCCAGTCAGTGGACGTACTACTTATCCACGATCTTCTTCAAGGGAGCTCACCTCTTCTGAGCCTTTTGTTATCGATCTTAATCGAAACAAAACTTCTGATCGCTCTTCCTCTCCCCCTTTTGTCATTAATTTGACTAAGTCTGATAAGGCTCAGCCTTCTGTTGTAAATACAGTATCTAATATTAATGAAGCATCTCCTTTACAGTATATTGATGTCTGTAATCATGTACAAAGTTATTTACAATTGCTAGATAGCTTAGAGCCACTAACTATAGGAGTTGTTCAAACTCTTCATACAGATGTATCATTAGAGTCTATACAAAAATCGTACTTCGTGGTTCCTATTCGAAAGAAGGGAGAAAATCCAATATTCTTCTACAAAGGACCCCAGAATCCTTCTAATCTGGAAGAAGATGACAAAAACGACGATACTGGAAGGTTACAATTACGTCGCTACAGTCAACAGTCCAAAAATATCATCAAGAATATGGGTTATGACTTCAGAACCAGCCTCAATAATGGAAAAGGAAGAAGAATGCCTGTTCGAATTCCTCCATTAAAATACGGAAGGACGAAATGTGGTTTGGGTTACATTGCTCCTACCTCCTTTATCAACATAGTCCATGAAGATTCAAAATCCGATGAAGACGAACGATCTGAGTCTTCCGATTCCCTCTCTTAGGATTCTGACACTAGTATTGGCGATTTTCATCGTTCTATTCTATCCATCAATATGGTCTCTATCGATGGCCCACCAGAAAATGATAAAGATGAGGAGGAGTTTGAAATATCACCAGAATCAGAACAATGGGCTCAAAGATTAGATAATCAATGGGAATTCAGGTTCGAGCAGAGAGAACCTCCTACTGAAGATAAACTGATCCAAATTGATGTTGGTGAAAAGGGGTCCCCTAAACCAATATTCATCAGCAAAAGTCTTTCAGAAACAGATAAACAAGATATGATCAAGCTTATTCATGATTATATCGTTGTCTTCGTCTGGAGTTATGAGGATATGCCAGGATTAGATCCAAAGATTGCAATGCACAAACTTAATATTATGCCAAATGCTAAACCAGTCAAACAATAACATCGATGATTTCGTCCAGACATTATGGATGCAATTGAAACTGAAGTCAACAAGCTTATGGCTTCCGAATTTATTCGAGAGGAACAACATCCTGAATGGGTGGCTAACATCGTTCCTGTCCTCAAAAAGACCGGCAAGATCCGAGTCTGTATAGACTTTCGCGATCTCAATGCAGCTTGTCCTAAAGACGAGTTTCCTCTTCCAATTACCGATGTCATGATCGATAACACATGTGGTTTCGAACGAATGTCATTCATGGATGGGTATTCGGGATACAATCAAATCAAAATGTTTTCGGACGACGAGAGACATACTTCCTTCAGAACGCCGATCGGTACATACTGTTATACAGTGATGCCGTTTGGTCTCAAGAATGCAGGAGCAACATATCAGCGAGCAATGAGCACTATATTCCGCGAACATCTCCGAAAAATAGTCGAATGCTATGTTGATGATATTGCAGTTAAAAGTCGACGAAAGGAGGATCATATCCAAGATTTGAAGACTATCTTTGATTTAATGCGTCAGCATCAACTTAAAATGAACCCTACTAAGTCCTTCCTGGACGTCTCTAGTGGCAAATTTCTCGGCTTCGTCATTACCGCTAAAGGTATACACGTGGATCTCGAGAAGATCAAAGCCATTCAAGAGATGCGTCCTCCATGCACCTTAAAAGAGCTACGAAGATTTCAAGAAAGAATTGCTTATATCAGGAGATTCATTTCCAACTTATCAGGACGCTGCAGACTATTCAACAAACTTCTGAAGAAAGGTGTATCTTTCGTATGGAACGAAGAATGCCAAAAACATTTGATGATATCAAACAGTATCTCATGAACCCTCCGGTTTTGGTACCTCCCGTCTCGGGAATACCATTCCTTCTATATGTTCGAGCCATGGATCATTCTCTTGGTGCATTACTCGCCCAAAAAAATAAAGATGGCCATGAACAGTCTATTTATTATCTCAGTCGCACAATGACAGGTGCTGAACCACGTTATTCTCCAATCGAGAAAGAATGCCTAGCATTAATGTTTGCCGTTCAGAAGACGCGGCATTATATTATCGGTCAAATGATTCATGTCATTTCCAGAGTGAATCCCATCAGGATTATGATGAAGAAACCCGGTATTCTCAACTCCAGACTAGCTAATTGGAGAATTTTGTTAGCTCAATACGACATGCATTACATCCCTCAAAAGTTAGTTAAAGGACAGGCTCTTGCTGATTTTCTGGCAGCTCATGCAATTCCAGAAGATTCTAAATTATATGATGAGATTCCAGATGAAGTTCTGGATTCAAATCTGGTCTCTGAAGAAATTCCTACCTGGCGTCTATTCTTTGATGGAGCATCTAGAATAGGTCTTAATGGCGATATTGTCGCCGGAGTTGGGATTGTTCTTGTATCCCCAGAAGGACTAACTATTCAGAGAGCTTATTCTCTAGATCAATCATGTTCAAACAATGTAGCCGAATATAATGCGTTGCTCATCGGTCTTCAACTTGCTAAACATTTGAATATTCAATATTTAGAAGTTTATGGAGACTCCAAGCTTATCATCAATCAGATCAGAGGAACATATGAAGTCCGTCATCAAGATTTGATACCTTATCATCGAGCAGCACTCTCTATAGCCTCCTCCTTTGAAGGTTTCTTTATTGAACATGTTCGACGAGCCTATAATGCAGAAGCTGATGCTTTGGCTAATCTTGCTGCTGTATTAGCCATACCAATCAGACGTCAGCAAGTAATAGTGGTTTATAATCGAGAACTATTCTGCGTTGAGAATAATTTGGCTTTGGCTTTTCCCTATAAACCAGACCAAGATTCTTTCAACCTTGATGCTGGATTAAAGTTTGACAAAGTGTCCTCGTCTTCTTCCGATTCTACTATAGAATATATCTTTTCTAACAAAACAGAAGCCATAATTGAAGATTGGAGACGTCCATTTTTAGACTTTGTATTGTATGACATACTTCCCGATAATCCGAGTGAAGCAGCGTCTATCCGACGTAGATCTCTCAGATTTTATTATAATCATACAACGAAGATACTATATCGTCGGGCCTACAACGGTCTTCTCCTTCGATGCATCGCTGGTGAAGAAGCACAACAGATAATCCGTGAAGCACATGATGGTGTTTGTGGAGCTCATCAACCAGGTCCTAAACTTCAAGATCGTATTCGACGTATGGGTTATTATTGGCCCACGATGGTGGCTGACGCCATTCAATATGCTCGGAAATGTAAAGCCTGTCAAATTCATGCAGACTTTATCCATCAACCATCAGAGTTCTTACACCCAACAGCGGCATCATGGCCCTTTGAGGCTTGGGGCATGGACGTCATTGGTCCTATCAACCCACCATCATCAAAAGGATATCGGTTTATTCTAGCAATAACCGATTACTTTTCCAAATGGGCTGAAGCAATCCCGTTATCTGAAGTTAAAACTTCTAATGTCATCAACTTCGTCAAACATCATGTCATCTATCGATTTAGTGTTCCTCGGCGTATTATTCATGATAACGGACCACAGTTCGTTAGTCAGAAATTTACTCGATTCTGTGATGATCATCGGATCAATAATTTAGCTTCTACACCATATAATCCAGCAGCTAACGGATTGGCAGAAGCTTTCAATAAAACGATCATTAAACTCTTAAAAAAGTTTATTTCTTCCAACAAACGCAATTGGAGCGAGAAGCTTGGTGAATGTTTATGGGCCTACCACACCACAGTTCGCAATACGACCGAATGTACGCCTTTCTCTTTGGTATATGGGTGTGAAGCTGTTCTTCCCCTTGAGATCCAGATTCCTTCTCTGAGAATTGCAATCTCCAATGAACTTACAACAGAAAACAATGATCGTCTTCGACTTCAAGAATTGGAAGCTCTAGATGAAAAACGATTGTATGCTCAACAAAATATCGAGCTGTATCAGGCCCGAATCTCAAAAGCTTTTAACCGGAAAGTCAAAGTCAGAGCATATCAGAAGGGAGAACTGGTCCTTACTGTCAGATGTCCTATGACCATGACACATATGAGCAAAGGCAAATTTGACACAAAATGGGAAGGCCCATTCGTAGTAAACAAAGTCTTCTCTAACGGAGCATACCAGCTTGCCTCTATGGATGGAAAAGTCACGATGATGCCTATCAATGGCAAATTCTTAAAGAAATATTATGTATAATATTTTCATCATTCCTCAGCAAATATAAAATCAAAGTTACTTCTTCTCTACAAAAGTTATTTCTATATCGTTATCCCTAGAGGAAACTGATATTCTACCATGTATCATTTTCCCAGAGAATTTGATATTTTGTCTTATTAGATCCCCAGTGGATTTAATAAAGATCTTGTATAGAAAATCATATCCATATTACCTCTGAATTTTCTATCTCAGTATGTATCATATTTTCTATTCTATAAAAATGATATCTCGTCTTTTGATTTCCGAGTCCAAAGATCATGGAGAATAGAATCCAAAGATATCTTTATATCTGAATTCTGTTTTCTCTAATCAGTATTAAACTAAAATTATCTTTGGTTTAATATCATGATAGAGTTACAAAGTTTATTTGTATATTCTATTTTATTGAAATATGTCATGTATTATTTACCTCTGAACATGTTTTCTACAAAAATATCATCCACAGAATTGAAATCAAGTCAAAATATTCATTTCAATCAAAATCAAAACATTGATTACAAATGGGTACCAAAACTTCAATACATGATAAATGTAAAAGATCTATTTAGGAGGAGTAATTATCTCCTGAATACGAACGATTACATTATTTATCTTTTCTTCATGAGTTTTCTTGATTCGCTCTGCTGTTTCAGCTCCAATCATCCGTTGGTCATATCCCACAATAATAGAGCTACGGCGATTGGTCTCTTCAATCTGATTGGTTTGCATCAATTCTCGCTCTTGCTGTAAAAGTTGACAGTGTTCAGCTTCAGATTTACGATCAGTAGCAATCTCTGATTGTTCTTTTTCCACGGAGGCAATTTGCTCCTGAAGACGAGCTAGCTCTTCCCTCAACTTTCTAAGCTCTTCAGCTTTTGACGCTTCATCTTTCTCTAGGCGCTCCATATTCTGACGAGTACTTATTATTTCTTCGTCTTTCGCCATTAACTCTTTAGAACACTGAGCGAGGAATTCTGTCAAAGCAATGTGCTGAGCTTGAGCTTCATTCTCCAATTGAGAAATCTCAGCTGCAGTCAGAGACTTAATATCCTCCTTTTTAATCTTCCAGTATTTATGGATGTTTGCTTCTAAATCATTCAGGAGATGTTCAAAAAAGACACATTGGGTCTCATAACCAGCCTGTCTTAAAGCTGAAAGTGGAAAACTAGTCGCCTCTCGAAGACTCGAAAAGGGTATAGTCTCATCCTTCATAAGTCGTCTCGAGAATGTATCCAGATATGAATAAATAATATCTGAATACATCTCCATGATCTTTGCTATCCCTGTGTCAAAACCGGGAGTCGCTGTAATAGTAGAGGAAGGAGCAGGAGGAGCCTCTATTTTGGGAGCTGAAGTGAGTGCTTTTGGATAACTCGGCAAATGTGAACTCCCCTCACCCACATCAGTTTGGACAAGTGGGGCTTGAGTAGAACTCATAGTCGGTGCAGTTCCTACAGCTGTTGGAATCAAAGAAGCATGATCAAAACTAAAAGACAATAAAGCAGAGACAAGACAAAACTTTGATGAATAAAATATTACCTAGAGCTGGTTCATATTCAGTTTCCTTCGGATCATTCAGCCCGGCTCGTAGTCTGTTCAGAGTGCTTTCTGACACGGGATTTATTTCACTGCTGCCCGCCCCAGAAGTAATCGGAACTTGAACTTCTATTTCTATATGCCTCTCCGGCTCTGGTGTCAACCCTGAGTGTTGACCAATTGTCTTCAGTACATCAATTGGAGTTTTAGATGGTGATTCATCGTCTATCTCCATGTCTTCTTCTCCAAAAGAATGAGACAAATGTTCATAGTCAACTTGTTCGTCATCACTCTTATTGCTCTCTGAAGCTTCAGCAATTGGTTTGAGAGTAGTGGCTTCCTTCACTGATTCTCCCGAAATCAGTAAGTCATTAGCTGTTGTAGCCTGATTCTCGGCCTCTACCGCAGGTTGACTAATCGCCTGCGCATCATCGGCCATAGGCGGAATCGATTCTATATCAGAAGGCATGGATGATCCAGCAGGCTCAGGTACATCTTCTTCAATAGGTTCCGTCTTTACAGAAAAAGCAATGGCAGCTTGCTTTTCTAATGCCAATCGCTCGGCACGATTGGTGGGACTCTCTGCATCGAGACAAATGACGGATTTAGTTTTTGAAACTATCACTTTCCTTCCTATTCTTTTTGTGAATGGAACAGTAGGATAATCGTCTTTTAAGTCACTACCTGCTTCATCAGCATCTCTGACTCGATTGGAAGCAGGAGAAGTCCCTGGAATGGTAATTCCTCTACGATTTCGAGTCTCTGCCCGAGTAACTCTTTTTGGGGCAGGCCCAGCAGCACCTTTGCCCCGCTTTCTCTTCGGTGTATTGTCAGCAGATATACTCTCTTCAGCACTTCCAATGGGCACATGTAATGGTTGATGAAGGTCATCAGAGAAGAAGGTTTCTAAAACTTCATCATCAACTTCATCAGTAGCCAGAGGATCTTCTTGGTCATGACAATCTCTAGGCAAGGCTGATTTGGTTGATTTCTTTTCAATATGAATAAAGCTTCTACCTAAGATACTGAATTTTTCATCAAAGGTATTAGCTGATACATAGAATTTGGCATAAGATGCCAATATTCTAGCTCCTCTTCGATAAGTGACTGGATCTGGCATAGAAAAGGTAGCTCCTGTACCTTTAGCAATGTAGTATATCCAAGCTCTGGCACCATCGATTAATCTGCCCTGGTAGCCAAAACATGTGCATTGCCTACATGCAACTGACCATAACCAAATTGCCGAGCAAACCTACTCGGAAGATATGGTTCTAGATAAGTGATGTTGTCACGGCGGCAGATTAAGTGAGATGGTCTGATCCTTTTCAGCCATTCATGTTGAACATCATCCAATTCATTGCCACCAATGCCATCAACCAACTTCCCAGGCATGGTTTCATAACTAACAGGTGGAGGAACACAAGTGAAGCTCCATAATTCTCACTTGTTTAATATAGTTCTGCAATCTGTCAAAGTATCATATTTCCACTTTGGTGTGTGACTGTATCTTTCCAGAAAGGTGTCATCTGGTCTAGCCATCCCAGCATTCATGAGAGATTCAAAATGAAGAAGTAGCCACCCAAATAAATATATAAAGGGCATTTCTACCCGAGGAAAGAATGTAAGGCTCTTCCTTGCCAATTCGAACATTCTATCTGTATATGCCCTTAATCCAGCATTCAGACGGCATGTCATTGCTGTCAGCAAATCATCTTATACCCGAAAGTCAGACAGACTGCTGCGAAGACAACTCCTCTGTGCATCCTGTCTGCTGAACAGGTGCCAGGTACTACAAATTTTCTCAGCCAGAGAGATATAAATCCGGCCAGATGACTTTCGGCAGATAATTCTCGGCAGACCTGCTTAATATAGGTCTCAAACCTATCACCGGCTTTATAGGTGCCTTCGTCTTCCTCAATGACGATGTCGTCATGAGTGGTGTCCCGGATAAGCTTATCAATCTCAGCTTGATTCAGAGGTTTAAATTCACCGACATATTGCTTAGTCTTCTTCTTCTTCTGAACTTCATCAGTACGGCCTTAAAATAAATAGGCCATCCATTTAGAAGAATAACAGTTGGAATCTCCTTCCCCACCTTGTCCTTTATAAAAAGCCTTACAAATACTGTAATGACACATCAATTCTTCAAAGACATGAAGAACCATTGGGTTGGCTTCGGAGATCTTATTCATTTCATCAACGAAAGGGATATACTCTTCATATGGCAAATCTGCTGTTGGCAGCTGAGAAATATATGCCATTTCATGAAGGGCGAATCCCATCTCGCCTCTGGGAGTCATGAAGGTGCCGATACGATAGTTATACCTCTCCGCCAATGCCAAGAACAACTCTGGGTTTGGTCTAAAACCATAAGCGGTGCACTTGATGGCATTATATAGACCTATTGCCTTTAACTGTTCCCCAAAGTTTTTCAAAATCCATCTTACAAGAACAGTCCATCTGGTATTTTTCGGATTTACCAGACCAGTCAGCCTCATAGACTGTTTTGGGTAGATGACATTTTCCAGTTGAGCAAATTCGTTTGCAAAGATTGGGACTCTGACTGGCTTCAGAAGTGCTGAGTCCTCAGGAGGGATGGAGGCAGGTAGCAGTCCTCGCAAAGCTGTGACATGTGGTTCAGTACCACTGTGGAATCTTCCTTGACGATATCCTATCCACCCAGCTTTTGCTTGACGGGATGGAGTGATATCCCACTTCATTTGTCTTTGACAACTCGCATGAAATAAGCGAGCTATGTTGATGCTTTTTGATAAACCAGTCAGATACATTGGCTGATTCACATCACCATCCCTATAATAACAGTATGATACTTTATCCAGAGCAGGCTGAGAGTTTATGTCAATAGCATCTCCGAAAAGAAATGCTGGCTTCGAGTGGGTAACACCATCCACACTTTGTAAAGGCAGTCCACTCATCAAGTTCAGCATGGTGTCATTTTCCTGATTTGTCAAAAGAGCTATTCTTGTAAAAGGTCCATCGAATTGGGAAAAACGAACATGTGATAGGTCACTGTTATAGTTATTTCCTACACATCCTTCAAATTCTGCCTCCTGAGCCAGAATATCCACTGCAAAAGAAGAATAAAAAGTTAGAAATCTTCAACACAAAGAGATGGCAAAGTTCAACATACGCTCAGTTTTTACTAAGCGTACGGCAGACTCAAAGTTCAACATACGCTCAGTTTATACTAAGCGTACGGCAGACTCAAAGATTAACATACGCTCACTCTATCCTAAAGCGTATGATGGATTCAGAGATCACTTTTTCTATCCTAAGTGTATGATGAATTTTAAAGTTCAGTTTATGGTCAGCTTGAGCGTATTAGCGTGTGGTTGACAAGATGATCATAAAAAAATACGCTAACACAGGAGTTAGCGTATCTCAGTAAGACAAACTTGACATAGCGTATTCTTCCAAGACAACGTATTTCGACATTTCTATCAAAAATACGTGTATCTTACAGAATATGCTTCAAACATATTTTTCGTATAAACGAAAAATATGGAATACGGCTAAACCCTAAAGAGGGAAGCATATTTTCTGACGTACTTAACCCTAAAAAGGGGATACGTTTTATGATCTTGTTCTAACCAGAGCCCTAAATAGGGGATAGTTACTATTCATCAGCACCATCCTCACCATAGAGGGGCTTCAATGGGCGTTCACTTCGACGAACACGTTCATCGGTAGTCTTCTTAGCAGCGGCAGCGGCAGGCTGAGATAGCTCCGTGGGAGCCTTCCCCTTTCCCTTTGCAGCAGCGTCGACCTTGGGCGCCATTGATAAAGCTTGAGTCGAAGAAGAGGAAGTTGAGTCTTGATTTTCTTTTTCTCTTTCGAAGACGAATGCAAAAGTAAAGAAATAAATTAGGTTTTGGAAGACCTATTTATAGAAGAAGAGAAGAAGTTCAAACGGTGGTTGTTCTTTAAACAGAATCCCTAAAGATTTGCACTGATATTGAGGAAGATAACAAATTCATGCCAGCGTGTCAGGACTTATTCCCACTTTAAGTTCAAAGTAATTTCGAACTTTTAGAAATTCATAAAGTTCGAAAACTTTGAAGGGGGTCTTGTAGGGTGTGAAAATTATGACACGCTGACATAAGACTCAGCCAAAGTCATACGCTCAAGGCCATACGCTCAGTCAAAGCCATACGCTCAAGGCCATACGCTCAGCCAAGGCCATACGCTCATCTAAAGGCTGTGCGCTCAGTGAATATTTTATTATTTCGTGAGATGACAGCACAACATGTATTTAATGAAGGATGAATCTGACACTTCGTCTTTCGTGCAAAGATAGCTGCCCTATGAAGATTAGCCGTCGTATAAGTTTTCGAGAAATAATTTTGTCTCTTACGAGGACAGCTCAGCAGCCATTATAAATGCACAGCCATCATTACTGTCATTTCTGACAGTCTGTCAACCATCATATCTGCAGCACAACGCTCAAGAGATATTTGTCAGTATTAGAAAATATGGCATATTTGAGAAGATTGAAGACAGCCACGTGTCTACTCCCTCAATGCATACGACTCCTTGCTCAACCAAGTGAGCGTATAGACTCCATACGACTCCTTGCTCAACCAGTGAGCGTATGGACTTCATACCAACCAAGTGAACGTATGGACTCCATACGACTCTTTGCCAACCAAGTGAGCGTATGGACTCCATACGACTCCTTGCTCAACCAGTGAGTGTATGGACTTCATACCAACCAAGTGAGCGTATGGACTCCATACGACTCTTTGCCAACCAAGTGAGCGTATGGACTCCATACGACTCCTTGTTCAACCAGTGAGCGTATGGACTTCATACCAACCAAGTGAGTGTATGGACTCCATACGACTCCTTGCCAATCAAATGAGCGTATGGACTCCATACGACTCCTTATCAATGAAGTGAGCGTATCAGCTTTATATAGCTCTATATTGTTCAAGTCAGTATTTGTAAGACATGTGCCTTCAAAAGCTAGCGTATGACCCTTCTTCAACAAAGATAGCGTATCACAGCAAATGCATCCAGGATGACTTTCAACATACAGTCAACACACGTTCTCACGTGTCCTGTACTCAGTTACCCACTTATTCAGAAGTTATGCAACGTGGCATCCATGCCACCAATCTCTCCTAGATATATTCTACTACTTTCAACCGCACTCCAACGTGTCTCTATCAGAATTCGCCATGCATCTCGGCAGTTATGCACACGTCAAGTAACTGACTAAGCGTATGCTTCAGAACAGTTATCCAGAACTCTATAAAAGAGAGTTTCTTCATTTTCATCAGACACTATAATTAATTCAGAGAGAACAAAGAGATTGCCCAGTTGCTGTCCAAGTTCTTCGAAGTTCGAGTTTTCTTCATCGCATCGTCCAAGGGATAAAGTAATCGTCTTCTAGATTAGATTCCTACAGTTATAATTTTCTCAGATACAAAATAAATAAAGTAAATTTATTTATGGAAAACAACGGGTACACGGAACACGCGCTGACGTGCGGGGCGACCACGCGGCTGCTAGCGCGTGGGGCACGGCCAGGACGGTGCACGGGCGCTGGTTACGCGATCGGGGAAGCGGCCGGTGGGGCTGACGGCATGCTGTTGTGCGCGTGGAGGCATTGCGGATGCGTGGGATGCGCCGCGGCAGCGTGCTCGTGCACGCTGTGGTGCACAAAATGTGTCAGGAAGCACACTGGTGCGCCGGGAGAGCGGGGACCCGACGAAAGGCTGGCAGCTGCTGGTCGGTGGCGAGGAGATGCTGCTGTGTGAGAGGGAAAGAGAGTGAGAGGGGGTTTGAGTGCTGGGTGAGTTTTGGGGAGCAGAAAGTGTGAGGGGGTGAGTGATGAGTTGTAGGAGTTTATAGGAAAAATGAAGAGGAAAATGGCAAAGGTGTTGTATTGGTGAGTATTTGGAGGGGAGAGTGGTGTACGTGTAGAGGAAAATTATGAAAGGGGTTGAACTGTGAGTGGTTGGGTTTGTTTTTATTTTATTTTATTTTAGTTTTTGGATGGGTTTTACATAAATTCAACCTTTGAGATTGATAAACAAGGCTGGGATTCTCACATAGAAAAAGAATAAATAATGTTCCCAATGGTCGTCTCTACGTTCCAAGAATCCATATCTTCAAATAAATGGGGAAGTTCAACCTCATAATGGACCACAAAATAGTAGTGCCCAACCTTTGTTTGGACTACAATCCAAATGGTTTATTTAGAACAATTATTCTCTTAAATCTAAATGAGAGTTTCTTAGTCTTATACAAGGGGCTAAGAGAGCTGCTCTTTGGTGAGTGCTTATTTACAAAATTCAAGGAGGCAATCCACCAAAATCTAGAAGGATTACGCAATTACGCACTTGCTCATAGGCTCGCTCTTCAAGATGGTAGGAGAATGAGATCTTTTCAGGAAATCATTTGCTCCGTTCAGGAAGATTGCCACAGGATGGGGTGAGCAATTTCATACTGTAATATTCTTCTTTTTTGTTGAGATTTGTGAGGGATAGGCTGTTGGGCAAAAAAATCTATTAGTATATGGTTGTATTGGTTACACAAGAGCGTTATTTTGGAACTTAAAATTTCTATGGACATGTCGTGTTGTATTTCAATAGGCATTACATTTATGTGCATGAAAAAAAAGGTATATTAATTAATACATGTTACCTTCTAGAGGGGAGGATACTACATAAACATCATCTTCATGTTTCTCGTTAACTACAAAGCAAATAAAGTGTTACCTAAGAGGAGGTGATAAAGAAAAACCGATACATAACTCTCTGTATCAATCTCTTTTAAAATCAACCCTAAAACTTTAAATCTCCTCTTCCTCTTGGTTGAAAGTTAAAAGGATTGGGAACTCTCTCTCTCTCTCTCTCTCTCTCTCTCTCTCTCTCTTTGTTACTTGCATACTAGGGTTAGGTAGGAAACCCCTATTTAAATAACCCTAACCCTCAAAGAATCTTAGCCAGTCATCTGGATCCAATAGTACATATAAAATACCCAATTTGAGCCTTCAACCACCGAAATAATATACTAATAGTATATTGTTTTTAGGTGTTGAAAACTTGGAGCAAAAATAGTATACTGACAATATACTGATAGTATCATGTCCAATCTGATACTATTCTGACAACCTCCGATACTTGTTCAAATTGTAATTTGTCTCTTTCACCTCCCCGAGCTTATTTGACACACGGATGACGTTTGTCGTACTCCGGGACGTTCTCTACATATAGGTTGTGAATCCCACTTGATACAAAAGTCTTCCTCTTTCCAACTAGGTGGAGGTAGCTCGCCATTACGAATATCCTCCTGCAGAAGTCAAATTTTTTCCTTAGCAAAACTTTTTAAAGCATATTCGCTCCATTGTCCACCAAATGAACCTTCTCAATTTGTTGCATCCTTTGCCTCTAAAAAATCTTGTATACAGTGATACCAAGTTGCAATATGCTTTGTAACACGGTGAATTATGCTGGTTTGTTGGCTCGAAGGCATAGTTGGACTTGGGTTCATACAGAGGTATAATTCAGAGATCCTTGTGTTTGGTGTTTTGTCTCGCTCTGGACGGAGGTATTGTGTTGGTTTCATGGTTTGCTTCTGATGTTTGGATTTATTTGCAAGGTATTGTAGGATTTTAGCAGTGATGCAGACTTGCTTAATTCGGTCGGATTGGTTGGTTTATGGAGCGTGGCTCATTTGTGTGGTTAAAACGATTAAGAAGTTCATGCATCACATCAAATCGTAAGACTATGCATGATTCGGTATCTTCTCGGTCGAGGAAGATAGGCATTCTTTATGGTGGTTGTTTTTGATGATCCTTCGCTCCTTTACCTTCACTTTAGTGAATTAATATTGTGTATCTAGTTCTTTATGCTTGGGTTTGTTGTATGCTAATAAAAAAACCAAGATAAAGTAATTAATATGATTATTGCTAGATACATATTACCAGGAATATAGTATTGTTGTTATGATGTAATGTGAAGCATAGTATTGTTATGTATCTGGTTGTGAATCGTATTGTTTATGACTAGAAAGAAGAATGGTAAGGAAGTGGCATGATGCCACGATAAGCATGTGGTTCAATGCCATGGTATAATAAAGATTTGTGGAGTGGTGCCACAATATGTTTGGATCCCGAGGGTTGCCAATAAGAACTTTAAATAAAAATGCTGATGTGGTATGGTGCCAAGGTATGTTTGGGACCTACGAGTCGCCAATCAGAACAGTGAATGGAACTAGGTATATTGTGTGCATTATTTTATGTTCGATTTATGTACCATGCATATGTTTTATGGTGACTAATTATTCGTACATATTGCATGGTCATGGACAACTTGTGCACCATGTTATGCTTTCCTTGAACAGTTGTTAGGACGCATCGGAACCAATTTGGCCTAGGAAAAAATTATATAGAATGTGCTTTGTTAACGGGGTATTATGGGACCTACAGTAGGACTTTCTACCCGAACTGGAAGGGTGTCACAATACGGGTACTTTGGAACCTTTGGTGAGACTAGCTACCTGCATGCGAAGATCATCGTCCTACCAGAAAAATAGTCCAATATGACTTGTGGTGCCAGTAACCTTCATATAGTTAGGCTGCATGCTAATGTCATCGGCTTGCAAGCTTAACTAGTTTGTTGTAGGAATGAGTACACACACATGTTTTTGTATTTTGTGAAGGCCAATGAATGTTCTATACAAAGACACGAATCATGACACATTTATGTATTATGTTTGATATCATCGAAATTATAAGGAAGGATAATGGTATGTATTGGGTATGATCAACTATATTGAATGACACTTTCATGCTGATTGACACAATGCTTGTTATGCCATATAACTGAACCTAAGACAAGATTAGAAAGGCCATATATCCGCATGCACTCACTTATTTTAACTGTGTTAGTTTTTGGCTAAGTTGGCTAGAGGCCAATCACCAGTACACAATAATGTACTGATCCCAACCCTCCATGTACGGAGGTACTTGGACGTGCTGAGGCATTGGAGCTGGACTGTGTTTGAAGATATTTGGATGAAGATACGATCTTTTGTTTATAGAGGACAAATGTAATGAACTATATTGTTTGTATGAGTTCATTAATTGTAAGCCTTGTGGCATGTTTCTATGTATTAAGAGAGAAGTACTTGTAATCGAGTTGTTCTTTAGCTTTGTATCTATTGACTCTTCTATTTATTTCTGCTATGATAACTTGTATTTTGAGACGTTCTATCGACTGTGTTTTGTTCTGTTTTGTACAAGCACAAATTTAGACTGGTACGACATTACGTCTAGTGGCGACTTTCAGTCCTACGAGATCGAGACATGACATAATGGTATGAGCATGACTTTACTTTCTTGAACTTAATTGATTCTCTTCGACTTTAAGTTGCTTCTGTGATTAATTTTTTTGGGACTCTTTTGATGTTCTGCTGAGTGTTCTATACAATAAGTCTATATATGTTATGATTTATGATGTAAATATTTTGTTGATTAGCGTTGGCCTTGATGAGCATAGTGCATGATTTGAGGAGTTTGTGAGGCAGGATGTTTGGAATAGAAACAATTTGAAATTGGTTAAGTTGGATGTTGAATGAGAAACAATGTATCTGTAGAGGCACTGCAGTCAACTACAAGTATTTCTGTTGTGAGTATTATTGTTGCGAGTATTAAAGAAAGTGTGCCTAGAGTGGCGTAGATACAGTTTAATTCTAGTGATTTTTCCAGAGTGGCTAAGTTGTGTATCAGGTAATCTTAGTAGTGTATGTTGGTTTTTGGTAATATTGGTATCGATGAGTCTATCAGTTTGGATGGGGTAGTGGGAAATCTTGATTTAGAGTTATGACTGGACAAGACAATTTTGAATGTATCTTGTTGGATTACTCCGGGTGGAGAATGATTTTTGGTAGACTAAGATTTGTATTAGGATTGAGATTATGAAATAAGTGGTTTGGCTGAGAATCTACATGGATCGTGAACTATGGTGTGAATCTATTAGATTGAATTGTGAGTTAAGTGCGAAGACTTGGTAGTGTGATAGAAAGTTTGTTTTGGAGTATATGAGAATGGTTCTAAGTCTTGAGGAGTTGTATTGCTCGATGAACTGAGATAGCATATAACTTATTTGATTTTGAGTATGGATAAATTGACCTTGTATCAAAATTGGGTGATAACAATGGTTGAAACAAGTTTGATGTTAGAGAATGGATGTTTCTTGGTTATGCGTATAATTGATGATATCGAAAAATTGATTGACGTTGATTAGAAGATATTATGGTTGGATAAATAATGATTATTTTTATCTAATCATTGAATTTTGTTATCTTGATAGATTATATCTTATGGACTATTGATGGATTGAATAATAGGATTGAAGTCTCTTATGACTTGAATAGATAATCATGAGTATGGAATGAATGGATAGTAGTTTGACTCGACTTGGCGGATGTTTGAAATTTTTGGTGATTGATAAAATCAATTTGGAGTGATGAACTTGGTGGATCATGGTAATTTTTTGTTGACCTAAAATTTGATTAGAATGGATTGTAAAATTAAAATGAATGGCGACTGCGAGAATCGCCTTGACTTGTGGATTGATTCTAAAATGATCTTGATTATACAAGTGAATTGATTGCATAGAGATTGTGTACGAGTTTAATTAGAACTGAAAGTAAATTATGATTGTTCAATTGATGATTACTATTTATGACTTTGGAATAGTAGAATTTATCATACGAACGTGAGGACTTGGACTATAAGAGTTGCTTGAATTGATGTTGTCGATCATGAATTATTCGAGGATGATTGTTGGATGGATTGACCCTAGGTAAAAACTTTGCTAGATAGACTTCAACCTTCAAATTTTGATTGATTTTGATGTTAGAGAGTTGGTTTGAGTTGATTCTCTAGATATTTTGAGTTAAAAGTATTTGCCCTAAGTTTGGGTGGATCCTTATATTGCTGAGTAAGGTTTGACCCCAGAATTGGAATGGGTACAATGATTTCTAGTTGTCTATAAAAGAAGAGGTATCTCGATACTAGTGTACATATTGTGAGTTGCTAGCCTAGTGGTTAGGCAGACTTCCCAATATTGAGCATTATGGACCAATAGGATGCCCTTAAGAAGAGTGCCTAGATATATAAATTGCGTTAGAATAGAGCTAGAATAGCGATATTGAGAGATAAGCTTGGAAAGTAATTTGGTTCTTGAGAATTTTGATGAATTACTTACAGTTAGAAGAAACGAGATTGTATTTGCATTTGTTGGATTGATTTCTTATTCTGGGAGTGGCTTAGAGGATTATGAAGGTGATGGCTAAAATTCTTCTAGAAAGATCGAACTCTGATTCATAATCGTGTGCATGGATAAGTAATTGATAGCAGTGTGATCCGTTATTTTTATTTAGCTTGGATTTGAAATTGTGAAGTAACAATGAGTTGTGCGTATGCTAGAATACTTAGAATAACGAGTGTATCATTGTACGAAATTTGATGAAGGATTGAGTTTTGGCTAATTGAATTTTTGATTGGATATTGATGGTTCAAGATTTTGTTTGAAACAAAAGTTGATGGATGAGATGGATACATGTTATGATATAGTTGCAAGATGGCAATAAATTTAGATTGGCCCTCAGGAATTGAATGATGATGATTTTATACTTGGTTGAAATTGGACGATGTTATTAGATTTTGATATCATGTTAAAGAGTACAATTGATGTATTCATAGTAAATGTTTCAAATTTGGAATTGGTTACTTTCTTGGATGGAGGAATTCTTGAAAGATGGAACATGGATTGATTATATGAAAATTTTAAGGGTGGTGGGATTCTTCTACAATTGAGCTTGAATGTGTATGTGTGATTGGAACTTGGATGTAGTCAAGTTTGAATATTTCGTTGATGGTTGAGGTACAAGCTTCGTATTTGAATGGAGATAACGATTGATTTCGGAATAAATTCCTTTGATTTAAAATATAGCATAGTGCTTGGAGTATGTTTGCTAGTGATGTCTAGCGTGGTGATCTCGAAAAGTGTAGTTTCGTGTGATGCACACTATAGATGGTTGCAGAGGATATTAGTTAAGCTTTGAAAATTGTTGGATTGAGTTCGATAGTTTATGTCGTTAGAAGGATTTGATTAAGGCATGAGTGAAATTATATTGATTGAGGAAGATAATTTGTGGAATTCATATTTTTTGAGTATTTAGTGCAACAATGGATTTGAAGGCTATGCGTGGGCTTAGGTAAAGAAAGTTGATGCATGTGTTTGTATGTGCAAAAGATTTTGTGCAGATACTGGACATGGATGGAAGATGTTTCGTAGTTGTTTTGGTATTGATTTGCATGTTTGGTTGACCATTTAGTCACGAAATTTACATGGAAGTTTGAATCAAAGTTTGTGTAAGGAGTTCTCCACTGATCAATTTATGTAGATGGATGAGGGTGTTCTTGTAAGTTTCGAGGATGAAACTTTTTTTGAGTAGTATATTATGTTATACCCCACTTTACACGACGCATTATGCTAGTTTGTTGGCTCGAATGCCATGTTGGACTTGTGTTCATGCAAATGGATGATTTAGAGATCCTTGTGGTCAATGTTTTGCCTCGCTCTAGGCGGAGGTGTTGTATTGGTTTCATGGCTTGCTTCTGATGTTTGGATTTGTGTTGTATGAGATATCGCAAGATTTGAGCGGTGATGCAGACTTGCTTAATTTTGTCGGAATTGTTGGTTAGCTTATTTTTGTGGTTTTACCAATTAAGAAGTTCGTGCATCACATCAATCGTCAATCTAAGGCATGGTTCGATATCTGCTCAGTCAATGCAGATATGTGGGGGTGGTTTCGATGATAGGTCGATCCTTCGCTCCTTTATCTTCACTCTTAATGAATTGATGTTGTATATCTAGCCATTTATGCTTGAGTTTATTGCATACTAATAAATGAACCACTTCTTCATTGACTAAGTGCATGAAGTTGACAGCTCGATCAACCAAGTATGTCTTTTGGTTTTAGTTCCGAGCACAAAGAATATCATTGTTATGATCACTTGTCCCATCTTCTTTGTATATCTTGCTATGCCACATTTTTAGAGGACTCTTTTATATCATTTTTATATCATCTTTTGTATATCTTTGTATATCATTTGTCCCATCATCTTTGTATATCACTTGTCCCATCATCTTTTGGTTTTATGCTCCATCGTCTAGTGTTCCTTTGATCATATTCCATTGCTCCCCTCTCCTTGTACATCTCCTCCTATGGTACCTCAACCGCAGCCTCATGAGGATCCTCTACATATTCTACTAGCCTCCGCTACACCATCTTCTATACTATTTATGCCTCTACCACAACTTCTCCGCAGTCCCAACATACTCATTGACCTGACCTCCTATATGTTTTACTCGCGACTGTTCTAGTCCACCCGATAAGTTAGGTTTTGTTACATTAGTCTCATATTCTTTATAGTTTCATTCCTTCCTTAATGCTATCCATATTACACGAGAACCAATTTCTTATCAAGAGGAAGTTTAGTACCCTGAGTGGCAGGAGGTTATGGAGGAGAAGTTTTGAGCATTTCTGGAGACATGCACTTGGGATGTCATTCCACTCCTACACGGGATCCAATATGTTAGTTGCAAGTGAGCCTTCAAGGTTATGTATTGACCCGAAGAATCCATTGAGCAACACAAGGCTTGCCTTGTTGCCCAGGGATCTACAGATGAGCATGGGATTGACTATAATGAGACCTTTGTCTCTGTTGCTTAGATGGCTATAGTTTGTACATTACTAGTTGTTGTTGTTGTTCGTCAATGGTCACTCTATCAGATGGGTGTGAATAATGTCTTTCTTCAAGGTTCTTTATTAAAGGTTCTTTATTCAAGGTTGTCTATATGTAGCCTCCTCCAGGTCCTTCTCTACCCGGACATGTCTGGCACCTTCGTCATGCTATCTATGGTCTCAAGCAAGCTCTCCAATCTTGGTTTGGGTGTTTTCGAAGTGTTATTCGTGCGACAGGTGTTCAGCAGTATTCTCAGGATCATTATCTGTTTGTGCGGTCATCGTCGCATGGGCGAGTTTTCATTTACTCTATGTGAATGACATGGTTTTAACTGCGATGATTTAGTAGGGATTGCAACTACTTTTTTTTATCAATATTGTTTCAGATGAAGAACCTTGGCTATCTTATACTACTTTCTTGGACCCGAGATTGCACAAAGTAAGAGAAACACTTGTTTCTCAGCAGAAATATACTTTAGAGACTATTTCACCAGCTACTTTCGGATTGTCGGACAGTTGATACTCCATTGGAGATTCATGTGTAGGTTTCTCCCACATATCCTACGCGTTACAAACGGCTAGTGGGTGAACTTGTGTGTCTATGTTTGACCAAGCCAGATATTTATCGTGTAGTTAGTATTGTTAACCAGTTCGTTTCTGCACCTCGATCAACTCATTATGGTGTTTTACTCTGTATTCTACGATATCTTCAGGGCGCCATTATACACTCATTATTCATGCCTTTAATATCTATTTTACAGCTTCGAGCATTTTCTGATGCAGATTGGGTAGGTGACCCGACCACCAGACGATATACTACATGATTTTGATTATTTGATCCATTGATTTATGGCATAGTAAGAAACAAGCCATTGTTGCATATTTTTCTACTAAGGCAGAGTACAGAGCTATAGCTTCCACTATTAGGGAGATCGTACATCTTATAAACTGCTATCTGATATGGGCATTGCTCCTACAAGACCTATGTCACTTCAATGTGTTAACATGAGGGCTGTACAAATTTCAAACAATCAGATTTTTCAAGAACGAAAAAAACACATTGAGATTGATTGTCACTTCGTCCGTGAGTATTTTTTGGCAGACACTATTTTTCTATATATCACATGTGGCGTCTGTTGACCATCTGGCATATTTTTTTTACAAAGTCACATCTCATATCGTAATTTTAGTTTCTTTACGGCAAACTCATGTTATTGACACATCATGAATTTGAAGGAGGTCGTTAAGATATAATTATTTTATGATTGAGATTATTCATTTGGATTCATATTTCTATCTCCTATATGGATACATATTCCTTATCCTATACGAATATAGATTCATTCTCATTTTCTATATATTCATACTCATTGGCGCTATATATTTTCTCTCTCTCTCTCTCTATATATATATATATATATATATATATATATATATATATATATAATGCTAAGTTTACAACCAAATGTTTACAAATCTCTTACAATATTCACCCATTTGCTGACATGTGGGCCAGGCCACTACCTGGCCCACATGTAAGAAAATGGATGAGTGGTTGTAAGAGGATTGTAAATATTTGGTTGTAACTGTAGCATTACTCATATATATATATATATATATATATATATATATATATATATATATATATATATATATATATATATACCCCCAGAATAACACATGGAAACATATATCAGAACAACACATGGAAACATCGCGGGTCGCTCCCGCCTCGACAAAGCCAGAAGCATCTACCTCGAGCGATGGGATTGTCAAGACAGCACCCATCGAAACCACATCCATCCTAACCAGATCCGCCGCCAAGTGAAGCAAAAGACTCCCCCCACAAACCCTTTAATGCTGAACATCATATCCTGAAATGTTCGCGGTCTGGGGAACAAACCTACACTGAGGAGAATTATCAGCCTCAGGAAAATCCACAAGATTAATATCCTTATCATCCTCGAACCCAAAATACCCACCAAAAGATTAAAATCCATCCAATTGCAGCTGGGCTTTCCCACGGCCATCGCTAGCAGACACGATACTTGGATCCTCTGCACTGAAGATATCAGCATCGGGAGCATCCAGGACACCAGGAAGGCCCTCTTCTGCTGGATGGATCACCCCATGCTCCCAGAGCGCGCCATCATCTCCGCAGTCCACGGCAGCTGCGATAAAACTGAGCAAAAACAACTCTGGAACGACCTCCTTGACATCAACCTAAACCACATCAACTATCCTTGGCTTTGCATTGGAGACTTTAATGCGCTCACCTGCAGAGAAGAAAAAATCGGGGGTCGCCCCCTCCCGTTACGGCCAAGCAGGACTTCAACAACTTCATCTTCAATGCTCACCTTGCCTCTCTCCAGTTCTCCGGCAATGCTTTCACCTGGTGCAACATGCAAGAAGGAGACCGCCGCCAATACTCCCGTCTCGACAGAGCCCTTACGAATGTCCTATGGCACGGCATAGGGATGTCCACCAACCTTACTCATCTCAACACCACTGAATCCGACCACGCCCCTCTGCTGGTGGGCATTAATAACAATTCTAACCCATCCAATAAGAACTTCCGGTT